>JANHGN010007966.1:28497-54169 GCA_024605025.1 Megaceryle maxima | reverse complement strand
CAATACAATATTTCTAAAAAAAAACAAAAAAAAACCCCCAAAAAAACCAAACCAACCAACCAAACAAAAAAACAACAACAACAACAAAAAACAAAAACAAAACAAAACAAACAAACAAACAAAAAACCCCCAAACCATTCACTAGTAGTCTATAGTGCCATACAGGGCACTTATGTACTACAGTGACAGGGTTTATATACATTTATTTTTTTACATTCTCTTTTCAAACTATTGTACGGTTTGTCTTCTGGCTTGAAGGGGGTTTTACTGCAAAGAGGTTTGGATAAAACAGTTTTTAATTGGGATTTCATCTGTTCTATGTAGTCTTTTTAATCATATTCCTATTTAAGTCAGAAGCAAAAAACATTGACTTAATGGGAAAGGATTATTATTTTAGCCTAAGGTTCCCAGTGAGAAAAATGTATCTTTTTCCAAAACTTTATCCTTCTGATTGTGTTCTGGAAGTCATTGTCTATGAATTGGGAGTCCAGGATGTCCTAAGTCATCCTGAAGTTTTGCTGTGATATTCATTATTGTATTTGAGTTCTATTGGATTGTCAATGAAAATGTGGCTTCTTTTATAGTTATATTTTACTTTAAATGTACTGAAATGGACATTTCACTTAAAAAAATTAGGTGAAAAGCTAGATATACTACTTAACCGCTCCTCAGGTACTGTATTCTGCCCTCTTGTCCAGTGTCTTAAAAATCAGTAAGATTTTTAGATAAGATTGTAATAAAATGATAAAGCAACATTATAAAATGTTAGGATTTTTTTTTTCCATTTCTATGTTTCAAATCTATAGCATGCTGCAATCTCAAACACGTTGTGGGAGACTATGTCACATAATACTCTGTGCAATGTTGAGGTCCTTTTCCACAATTTTTTTGTCTTTCTGGAGTCAGCCACATAATGGTTTTTAAGGAGAATATAAGGTAATTTTTCTGTCAATGTTGCTTTAGTTTCTCAGTCTGTAACCTAATGTTGTTCAAATAAGTGTTGATATTCATTGGATGTCTTCCAGTCATCAGATGCAAAAGGACAAAAGAAGCCTATCAGGGGAAAAAAAAAAAAAAGTATCCTGATCTCCCTTAATCATTCATAGATACATAAAGCCAACAAAACTGACATGTTGCTGACTGCAGATCCCTCACTGTTAGTTATAGATGCTTCCTGTGCTTTCAGTTATTGCAATTGATGGTTTCAGTGAAGTGTCATGCAGATATCCCTTGTGTCCCCTCCCCACAGAGGGGCTTGCAGCTTAAGAGTGAAGGGAGATCCTAAATCTTCTATAATGTTAAAAAAACCCCAAACAACAACAACAACAAAAATCAGAAAACCAACCAACCAAACAAAAAAGCCACAGACACAAAAACAAAAAAAACCCCTAAAGAAACAAAAAAAGCCAGGCAAACCACCACAACCCCCCCACACCTGGGAACCTGTGTCTTAATACCTCTTCTTGTCTATCCACTGTGCTTCTCAGCACAGTGCTCCAGCAGGACAGATGATGGATTTGTTTGGGGAAAATCATGCAGATGCAATAGATAGAGCTCAGCACAGGGGTCAAGATTAAATGTGCTTTTTGTTACTGCCCAAATTGCAGACTTTTGCAGCCATCCAAAATTATGGATACTTGGCAAGAACTGCCTATTAGAGGGATAATACTTTATTTTTCCATTCATGTGTTTGTGCTCTAAGGATGGATTTATATTTCATGGTTTCCTATTTGTTTCCAGCTATTTTGTCTCACAAACTCCCTCTGCAGTCGACAGCCCTGCCTCCTTATCTCCATTCCCCACCTGGTGTAAACTGACCTATGCTACTTGGAGATTAAATCTTGCTGTCTTGTCCAGAATAGATTTATTAATTATATTTGAGAAATGCCTTCAAGAACTTAAATGCTTTTGTCTTCCTCAGTGTGGAATAGGAAGTATTACAAGTAGTGTTTTCAATCAGATCAGTGCCTTCTCTTCAAATCACCATAGGAACACAAAGCAAGAATAAAATGTGTTTGCATGGAAATAAAGAAAAGAGTTTAATGTGAGCTAGGAAAAGACTTGTTCTCTGCAGTAAACTCCATCTGGCATTTACACATCAGTAAACTCCATCTGGCATTTACACATCAGAATTCCTTGACCAGGTAGGAAGGAGACAGTTTTATACTTATTGGCATGAGCACAGCAGCCAGGTAGACTCCTCTTTAAGTAATGTTAAATCACTAATGTTGCATACACCAGTTGCACAGTCTGAACCAATCAGATAATTAGTGCAGCAGAGGGAACTTAAACTTTGTTCTTGTATCCTGCCACCTTTCTGAATATTATATATATTTCTTTAAATTTTTTCTTCTTAGAAAAGAGATTATTGCTTTTCAAGTTAAAGTTCTTCAGCAACATAATTCTATTCACAAAGCAGGTGTTTAAATATCTTGCTGACTTAAGACCAAAATGTCAAAGTTGGAATTGTTACAAAATCTGCTTCTCTTGTCTTTGGAGAGGAAGATGATGCAGAGTTGACATTTTTACTGCAATAGGCAAGGCATATCTGAGGCATTCCTTCCACATTTCTTCTTACATAAAGAAGGGAGACTTGAATATAGATGACAGTCTCCTTGTTTCTGCTAATCTCTTTCTACTTTTCAATCTCTGTTTCATTTCTGCCCCAAAAGTAGAAGTTTCCTCCGTAGGACTCCTAGTGAAACTGTCCAGGCAAATACCATGTCAGGATCAAATACTTTTTTTCAGAATTGAGATTCTTTGGTCTTTGTTCTTCTGGGACTTGTAGCTCTGTCTCCCTCATGTGGCCACTGCTTTGGCGGGACCTGCAGTGGAATAGGCACATGGAGATTATTCAAAAGGAAAAAAGCAGTGGGAGGTCTTAAAGATACTCAGTCCTTATGCACATCCACATCATGCTGCCCCGTGTTCTTCAGAGGACTGTATGTACTTGAACTCTGTGGCTGAAAGGCATCCAAAGTGCGGGAGGGGTGCGCAGCCTTTCAGCAGCAGATGAGTGTGTACAGGTATTGCAAAAGCAAAAAATGTCACATTCTCAAGTAGATGAGCTGCAGGTGCATTCCCAGTGCAATGTTCATATTAATGATGTAGCTTGGAGGCATCTACTAATTGCAGAGATGTAAACAGTCTTGTACCACAGGGACTGCAGATGCTATCTTATTCCAAGAGGTATTAAATTATGTCAGTGATGCATTTTTAGGCCTTTTGTCTGAGAGAAGTTAATAAATATTTGTTACAAAGCAGATTGTCATTTCAAAATTGACTTCAAATCTAACTGGTCAAATGTGAACTTTTCCTTTTAATTTAAATTTCATCTCATGCATGGTATTGTAAAGTGATTCACTCAAAAGGAACTGTTTAATTAAGTACCAGACTTAGGGATATGATAGTAGGTGGTACCAATACATATTTTAAAACATGCAGTCTGATGCCATTTGGAATTAATAATCACTACCAGTATGGGAGAATGTTCAGATTCTCACAGTGAAGTGGATTCTAGTACATAATTGAATAGTAAAATTGCCAGCTACCATCTTCAGGTAGCTATTAAAAACCAGTATAGGACAGAATTAGCAGATTCATTTGCAAAAGTCCAGGATGAAAACTTCAGATTTTACTGGCTCATAAACTTGTATTCAAAATTAATATATGAAATTGTTAGTGACTTGGAATAGTTGAATAATGTCTTTTTTAACTGTGTATTTGCAAGACTGAGTATAATTACCTATGCAGTAAAACCTAAAAATGAACATGGTTTCATTTTGGCCACTGTGTGAAATCCACTGAGTAATCCAGCTATAAATGTATATATAAGTACATTAAAATGGTCAATGTGGCAAAGTAGAAGTGCCTGTGCATCCCGCTTCCTCTTGGCAGGAAATAAGTTGATGAAATGAAAGCATTTTGAAAGCAGGCTGGATTATACCATGTACTACAGTATATCAAGTCGATGTGTAAGCATCTTACTGGGTCAACATTCTATGTGTGCTACTGAATTTCTTATTCAGCTGCTTTCTCTGTGTGTGCACACAGAGTTACTGTGTTTCCTATACTGCAGGAGTATTCTAAAGTGTTGGATTAGTGCTGTCAGTTCTGCACAGAACAAGGTATTGCAGTACAGCCTTGTCTTGAAAGGGTTAAAGGCCCTTTAGGGTTGTAACATTTTGTATTTGCATCTATATGCCTTTTAAAAATAAACAGCTAGTTTATATTGCTTTTTGCATAGAACGAAGTCCTCTGCCTCTTAAGCCAGTGTTAATTACCCTCATTTGTTAGGCACACTGCCTGAGTGGATCTCAAATTGCTTACTGTGGAAGTCTGTTTAGAGTCTGTTTGTGAGTGTGGTGGTTTTTTTCAGTGAAACTAAAGAAAAGACATAAGATCAGAAGCAAGCTTGCTCTCTGTCGCTGTCTGGCACCACTGTTCTTGCATCCCTTTATGGCCAATTGGAAAAGGAGAAATTTGGAGCAGCACCGTCCAAGGCTATTCAGGCTTTTGTCACTGTCCTGCATAATGGCAGCAGTAGTGGGTTCAGACAAAAACTCAGAAGAGTCTTAAATCCAGACCTTTGTTGAAAAAGTAAGCACTGTAAGAACTAGTCAGCTATGCAGAAGATGCTTTCCACCTCATTCCACTGGGTAAATCTCCATTCTGGGTGCTGAGGGGATGAAGCAGCTGCATCAAAATACAAGTGAGGCTGCTATTCCTGATAATCTTTATTCTGATGAAAAAGAGGCTTTATGTCTTTTTTGGGGGGAGTGAGGGGATCGTGTCTAGGGAAGCTGAACATCTGTCATACTGTCAGGTTTAGGATGTGTTCTTCCATCTTTCTGTGTCTGCAGTCAAGCCTTTAAGGTTCTTGAGTTATACATGGCCTACTTCCACATGGTCATCTACCTCTCCGGTAGGAAGTATTTCGGAAGTGGGACCCAGGCTCAGTCTCTCTGGCTGCAATGCCATGAGTCTGCAATGACTGTTAAGATTTGTTGCTACAGGAGCAGTGCACCTGAGGAGACAAGGCATGCACATCTGTCCTTGTGTAGATGACCAGCTGATGAGAAGCAGGCAGTGTCAACAAGCCTAGAATATGCTTGCTGTTCATCCAGATGATTCTCCTAAAGAGGTGTATTAAAACAAAGGGCCAAAGTTACAGTCACAAACGATGGAGTTCCTAGGGACGATAGCGAGCACTTGCCCAAAGACGAGGTCCCGTCACTATGATTGCTTCTACATGAGATAAAATCTAATCCTGCTACTATGGAATGAACATGCCTTGGAGCATTAGACCGTATGTCAGCATGCACATGACATCCAATGCCAGCCTTCAGCTGTGGCTCCTGTAACTTTGGCTCAAGTCCATATGCTTCCCATAGAGGCACCAGATGGACAAAGAATATTTTGTCATTTCATCATGTCCTCATAGAGCTGATACAATAGCTAGAACTTGAAAAGCCCAAGGAAGGGGAGTACTGACTTCTGTGTCCCACCTTCTTAGTTTCTGGTGATAGGCGCAGTCAGAGATGCCCACTTGGCTTGCACAAAGGTGTGAAATGTCTGACCATGAAAACTGTGGGACTTCACCTCACCATCCTAGAATTTAGAGCCAAAGCACTTACAGAGCCTAAGTGAATGGTATTCATATTTTATCTCTGAAAAGTCATGTTACACATCCTGGCAGCCACCTCCACCATTAAAAAGAAAGGAACAAGCAAATGGTATGAACTCATCATAGCAACTTAAAACTGTAGGAGTCTGGAAATTGCCTAGAAATAATAATTATTTGGTGGACTTCAGTTATTGTATCACTGGGACTTGAGCAGAGGGGAATGGCGTTGTGTGGTTTTGATGTTAACACTGTCATAATAACACAGGATGTTACTCCACTGCCCAGTTGTTTGTTGCAGTGGAGGTACAAGTGCAGAATTGTTTCCCAAAATCGCGTTTCTACACTGGACTACAGTCTTCCAGAACACCTTTGCACAAATCCTGGGGTTTATATGGTTTGCAAGCTGATAAGGGACATTTCCTGCTCCTTATCTGCTGAGACAGTTTGGCCTAATAAATTGCAAAGATCCATCAGTCTCTGATTCATTTCCTAATTTGCAAGCTATAATTTAATAGTATCTTGATGAGCTATTTCACGCAGATGTAGTCTTCTGGAAGTTCACAACCTCAAATAAATACTAAAGATCAGGTCTGCTCTAGACAAACCCAGGTGAATGTGGAGCAGATACGGAAAATGATTAAACTACTAACTACTGGTCTAGATAAAAGAGGAATCCCAGAGGGTTGGTGCAATGTAGCCTGGCCAACAGGAAGCGTCAGACCTTTATGGCAAATGGAAGATAGTGCAAATTAGACCAAAAAGCTAAAATAAATGAACTTAGTATCCATGTTTGTATAGTATATGTTTGTATATCTTTGGAGGAGAAGAGGAATTCTGCTTCTAAGGAGGCAGGGAAGGAGATAACTACAATAATCAAAATGGGAGACAAAGAGCTCCTGAGTGTAGCTGTGGAGATGGAAAGAAAGGACAAAAGTTGTATGATTGCTGGGTTGACAGATTATAAAAGTGGTGTCATATTTGTGAATATTTTGTCTGGTTATGAGCATACGTGGGGTATATTGCTTGTTATTCTGATAGATGTACATACTGCAGCTTCTGTACAGTCACTGTTGTGCTTTCTGTGCTTTGAAATTGAATTTTATGAAAAGGCTCATTTGAGATCTATTACACACACACACACAGAGGTGTGTACTTGCTCAGCTTTTGGCAGTGATAACGTTTCTTTCTCCACTCAGTTCAGAGACATGTAAATCAGATTAGTGTTTTCCTTCAGATTTTGTTAGATTTTTCAGGATGTTTTTACCATTTTAAGCTTTCACTTTTTAAAAGTGGGTAGTCTTCTGGATGAAGGAAGTTTTCTCCGGGGTAAATTGAGACTTGATGGTTGTCTTAAGTCTCTTGTCATTAGATACTGAGAGATGCAACCATCTTCTCCATTGCATGGATGGTTTGGGTTCTCCTTGAAACTTTAATTCAAGGTTTTAGTGTTCATGGCAAGGACACTAATTGCAGAACGCAACTGGATCTGTAGCTTTGAATTTTGCGCTGGCAAAAATGGAGACTGATTTGATTCTGGAAGGAATGAGATCTGATAAGGGGACTTGATTACAGATTTTTTTCTTATAAGCTTTTGTTTGTTTTACTCTTTACTGTTAATATCACCTGTTTTTCAGACACACGTTTTTCAGATACAGTCTGTATTTTCAAGCTCATAACTGTGCTGGCTTACTTTTCTTGAAGAATTCAAAACCACCGCTGCCACTTTTGTTCACCTGCTTAAATGATCTTTCTAGGTGCCAGTTGTAGACCTTTCAATGTACTTACAGTCTCATTTTGTGTGCTTACGTTTCTTTATACTTAGCTGTAATTGAACTTAGTCTTTCTTCTTGAGAAAGTCCTTGATTGATCTCTGTGATTGTTTGCAGATACTCCCATGAGTGTTCTCTGAACATTGTCTACTTTTATTTATCCACAGTAGTTTTTTATAGAATAGTCAGTCTATCATTGCCTTCTACCTTAAAATAATTCAATTCAGCTATAAACAGCTATGCCAGATTTGGTTTGGTTTTATTTTTGGTTGGTTGTTTTGGGGGTTGGTGTAGTAAATTTAATCTGTAAACTAATCAACAGGCTTTTCTGCAGAGAACTTAAATTGAGCCCAAATATTTACACAGTCTGTTCAGTGGGAAATATCTTTGCTGTGTGCATCACATTGAAGGCACACAGAAGTAGACTAGCATAAAAGTAAAGCTTGCCTAATAGCAAGACATAAACTGTAGGTAGGAGAACCTGTCACTGAGGGAATGCAGAATAAGCGTCCGTGCTAATTCTTGTGTAAAGTAGCTTCCAGTAGCAGCTGCACTCGAGGAAGTGCAGATGGTCAGATGTAACAAGATACAATGTTGGACTGACAGATTGACTGGCAGGCCTTGAGGGCTGCAGGGATACCTCGTGTCCCAAATAAAACTGCAAGAAGGCAAGAGAGTGGAATATTTCAAAATAACAACTAATTGTAGCAAAAAAAGCCCAGTACTATGAGAAGTACCAAGCTCTCTGTTCTTACATATGTAAAGGGCAGGAAGAGGGGATGCAGCAATGAATGGAGCACATCAGATAGGTGTCTTAGAAATGCACTTTTTTGGGAAACCCCTGATTGCATGTCTGGTCTTTTTAAGCCTGGCAAACTTGTTTAATTCTCTTCCCATTATGCTAGCTAAAAGGAGAATTTTTGCCATCCTCACAACAAACTGTTTAAGCTGTTCTTAGTTTTGTAACTACAACACAGCTATTTCCAAACCCCAGAGCATAGTCAGCTCAAGAAAAAGTCAAATATTTGGGTAAGTACCTTTTGTTTAACTTACGTATTTTGTCAAAAGCAAAGAAAGAACACTGTTCTTCCAATGCAACACAACTCTAACAACGTCTTCATTTTGCTTTCAGAAGTCTACAGAACAAATGAAGAAAGTACCAACAATTGTGCTGTCTGTCTCTTATAAGGGAGTCAAATTTATTGATGCAACAAATAAGGTATGTGCAGTTGTTCAATATTAGCTCTTACTGCTCTCAAATAGGAATACCTATGAGGTATGATGCTCTGTCAGAGCATCAGGCCAGAGAGGGGACCAAGTTGCACTATGTGTTTTCCTCCTCTCTCCTCTCACTTCTCTCGTCTCGCTTCTCTTTTCTCTAAAATGTATGTAGTCTCATTGTCATTGTCCAGAAACTTCGTCTGGAGGACCAGTAAAGCAGCTTTAATGACTTATTTGGAGAACTTTGTGTGTAACCTTCTGCGCTTAAAAGGCAAGCTTATCAAAAAAGACATGTCGCAGGTAGCCTCTGTAGAATATTTTACCATAATCTTCACTATACAGTTCCTTAAATATGCAGAAAATATATATGTATTTGTTCATTAATATGATTCTGGAAAAAAAAAAATCTCAATGAAGAATAAAGATGCAAGTTTTTATGCAGGGCCAGCCATTGTAAGAATAGAAAATGCGAGCTTTGAATGTTTTTTTCAAATGTCAGTGCCGCTCTGAGAGCTGTTTTCCCAGTACTAACCATTTGACTCTCTGAACTGCAGCAGCTTCTTGACGGTTACTCTGTATTTTTTTTTATCTTACTGTGTGGCAATACCCCTGTGCTTTGTTTCTTATATTTAAAAAAAACATCAAACATCTCTCTTAAAAAAAAAAAAAAACAAACAAACCAAAAAAACCCACCAGAAATTTAAAGATCAGAGAACTCAGTGATGAATAGAGCAATGGGTTATTGCTTAGTCAAAGTAAAATGTACAAGCTCTGTAAGGAGGAGTAACGTAATGCATTAAGTTCTCTTCTTCAGATGTTTTAAATGGCAAGAAAATGCATAAACATACTGATGCTTGCATACAAATAGAAAAGAAGTTATTATGTGATTAAAACTCACCAAGCAATATATTAAAAAAACAAACTAACAAAACAAACAAACAAAAAAACCCCAAACAAAATAAAAACAACCCACAAAACAAAACACCCACCAAAAAACCAACAACCCAGATACCTGACCAGGTTAATAATGTATATAACTGCTTTGTGTTGCTGAGCATTCAGACCATATGACACATCTAACCCAGTTATCTGTCAAGCTTGCCAAATCATTCCATTTTTCAAGGTGTTTAACTAGAACTTGGTTTTAAGAGAAGGAACAAAAGCTGATTTGTGAACTTCTGATAGAGTTTGAAAGCCACATGTAGAGTTAGAAGATGGCATGAAAGAAAAACAGAGGTGAAATTAGTGTCATGTCCGGTCTGGCATATTTGCCAGAGCAGAGAGGCCAGGGATTCCTGTCAGCTCATTTTTCTTCCATTGATTAAAAACTGAGCTTCTACAACCCTCATTTCCTTTATGTTCTCTGATGTGCAGGGCATGAATCAGGACATTGTAATGCTATTAACTCTGGCTTGGATAAGGCTGTTTTCAGCTCTTGAATCTCCTCTGTAGTATAACTGCAGTGTCCTTAGGTTTACCAAAAAAATCAAGAGAACAAAAGGAGCTTCCGGTATCTCTTTGCACAGTGCATATAATCTTATGTAAGCTGGAAACTTGAAACATGTTTGGCAAATTGCATTAGGTAGCTCTAGACCAGTCCCTCTGAAATCTTGTGCCTAGTGCGATGGCTGTATTTGATGGAAGTAAATAATGCCACAGTCCTGTGTTTTTTCTCAAGTGGTAGATTGCTTTCTCTCCATTTCAAAATCTGCACTGCCTTTCCCTTCTGTAAAAACCAGGTAATAGCCTGCAACTCTCCCAGGAGCGTTGTTATCATCCTTGTCCACAGTGTGCTGTACCCAATTCCTTCAAGACCCAAAACAGATTAGCACTAAGGTGAGATCCTATTTAGACTTGTACCGCTTCCATATGAGCTTATAGTTGACAGCGCTGGGCACCACTTGGCAATTAATGCGTACTTTTTAATGACAAAGGTAGCTAGCAGTTATGTGCTTGAAAACTCAGCTCTCATGTCTGTTCATCCTTTGCCTTTATGCCACCAAGCTAAGAATTTGTATTCTGAGTCGTAGCAGGCAAAGCTTCAGGTGACAAAGGGGCCCTGACCTCATTCCACAACAGCTATTTCAGTGGCACCTTGAAGCTTGGCATGACAGCACTTTGCCATGACACCATTTCTTTGCAAGTGAGGCCAGAAAGAAATTGCTGCTTAGGAAGAAGTGGACTTGCAGAATTTTCTTGTGAGTCACAGCTAGCCCTAGCTACTGGATGATTTCTGCCAGGAGGGGGATTGGCTGACATGAGGTAAGCAAGCAAAAGGAAGGCTGCTTAGCAAAAAAACTGATCTCTCCAAGGTACTTCCTTGGCAGAACCAGAACTGACTTTCAGCTTCCCTGCTTTTTGAGAAGCACTGGAGGTTTCTCTTGCCAAACTGAGTGGCAATTTTTAGAATGACAATAGTACAGTGTCAGTCAATGCCTGAGGAGTGTACCCAGAACAGCAAGCTGGTTCACAGCCTTGTAATTTCTACAGAATGAGACTATGGGTCTACTGGAATAGTGACCCTAGGAAACAGTAAACACATGCCCTGAAAACTTGTTTAATTTTGAAAGGAGATCACAGAGGGTATCCTATAGAAGCTAGAGAAAAGCTCAATTTCACTACTAATTTTAATGGAGAAGATTTAGTGTAGGTATACTTTAATTTATTCAAAACAAACGTGATAGGAGTGTGTTTTCAAACTTCATTCAATTTGAAGTTAAAACATTAAAATAATCTCCGTGAGTTTTGACTCAAGTGTGAAGCCCCATGTCAACCCCAGGTCACCTAGGAAAAGCTTCAGCGTAGCAGAGCTCTTTTCAAATACGCCGCATAACTTCAGGCGATTACTCTGTGGCTCGTGATTCGGCATATATACTTCACATGATTTTAAGACCTTCCAAGCTTTAATTCTTTCTGCTTTCTGAACTACAGTGTTGCCAATACAACATCAATGAGAGTATATTACAGCTGTTATCTGTGGGTATATAAATCCCTGGTTTGGGTATAAGTGTAATTCTCATCAAAATTCTTGTCTTTATTGAGGGTAAAAGTTATCAGTTTGAGAACAAACAAAGTAAAATGCTTAAAGTATCATAAAAAGGCAGTGATTGTTAAGCAGAGATTATATGTATCATTATAAATTGGCATATATTGAAACATAAGTACTGGTTTTGTAATTTTTAGGAATAATGCATTAAACAGAAATAATCAAGTATGTTGCTACAATTTAAGAGGATTATTTCATTTCTTCAGTGACAGTTTTCTTATCTTGGTTTTTCCATAATTTGAAATTCAGAATGCTTTTTATTAAGATTTTTTCCTAAGCCATGATTTCTTCACTTAGATATATTAATGTCTTTTTGAAAACTTGACACCTATGAGCAAGGTGGAAAGTTGCCACTTAGCAAATGAAAGAAGATGTGTCAAAGCATCTTAAGTGACATATCTGTATATATTTCCTGTTCTTAAAAAAAAAAAAAAAAAGAGGAGTAGGAAAGGAGGTGGGAAGGAAAAGAGGGGTTAGGAAAAAATGGAGATGCTCAAAGATTGTTTTAAATTGGGCAGATGCCACTGAGGCAGCTGCAAACAGTGACTCTGCGAGGGACCAGGACACTGCAGATATCATGTGTTCTGTGGTACAATAGCGATGTCATGCAGCAGCAGTCTTGTTCACTTTGGGGTTTGTTGGGGTTTTTTTTGTGGAAAAGCCAGAGCTAAAGCCAGCAGGGCCACAATTCAGAAAAAATAACCACTAGGTAAATTTGTATGCAGTGAAATGTTCTTCTACTTAAATAAATCATTTGGAATGTGTGTTGCTGAAGCAAGGCCTAATAAGACACTCTGCAGTATCTTCTTCTCTGGCTTCATGGTTCCTTTGGCCTGAATGCAATAATTACATATCAGCAATTTATGTAATCAATATTCATAACTTTCCTCAAAGCTTTAAGACAGTTTTTTTTTTTTTTTTTTATATTTCATCGGACAGACATGCCCCAGCTCTATTTCAGTAGTATGCTATAGCTTACATTGGCTGTTGCAAGTAGTGTTGCTCGGTGCATGAGTGGTTTAATTTGTCTACATCTCTCTTACAGGATGCTGTTGTGAGTAAGTGGAGAAAAGTTGCCAGATCCTCCTGTAGTTATCTTTTTACTAAGCAGAAGCTTTTCAAGAGCTCAGGGTTTTAATTATAAGTGATGTTTGGTGGTTTTGTTTTTCTCTTGAAAAAGCATAGCTGAAATTTGTTGAACACCATGTGCGAAAACCTGGATATTCAGCCTCTTGGGTTTCACTGGATTCTGTCTGTCAGCAGATTGAAAGTGTCATGTAATGATCATTATATGGAAAACCAGCATCATAAGATGCTTGTATAGGGCTTTGAAAATGTATTTACAGCTGTATGCCAGGAAAGATGTCTCTTTGTCCTACCTAGGATACTGAATAAACTGTACAAAACTCAAGACTCTAGAAGAGAAGACTCTAGAATGTAATTGTTTCCTACCAGATTATTGGCAATTTTAGTTATCATTGGAGAGGGTCAAAATTCCAGTGACCTGTATAAGATCACACATGTGGTGTATTAAATGTCTTCTTATTAAGAAACTTCTGAAATACCTCAGTGCAGCATACTAAAACAAATAGAAATCTAAAACCACACCTTTTATGGCTCTCTTAAGTTTAAATCTGAAATTGATTGAAAACTTTTTTTTTTTAAACAGAACATTATTGCTGAACATGAAATCCGTAACATTTCCTGTGCTGCACAAGACCCTGAAGACCTTTCTACATTTGCGTACATCACTAAAGACTTGAAGACTAATCACCACTACTGCCATGTATTCACTGCGTTTGATGTGGTCAGTTTATAGAAGATACTTCATTTAATAGTTGTTTGTAACAGTACTTTGATTCTATTTAAACATTTTCAGAGTATATGGTGATTAATGGAACTTACCATTCATTTACTACATGAAAAGACTAATGTAGTATGGGATAGTAAAGGGACATTTCTGGAGAAGACCAAAGATTTTCTTTGATGTTATCTCATCTCATTAATGAGGGGAGAGGGACAGACCTGGGACTGCTAAAGGTAAGCCCTGGGGGGACATACCGGTGTTGGAGGCGATATCCATACCTCGGATCAAGTGCATGTATGCCAATGCCTGTAGCATGGGCAATAAACAGGAGAAGTTAGAAGCTATTGTGCACCAGGGAAAGCATGATATAATTCCCATCATGGAAACATGGTGGGATGATTTGCATGGTTGGAGTGCCACACTGAGTGGCTGCAGGCTCTTTAGAAGGGAGAGACAAGGAAAGAGCTGTGGAGTGGTAGCATTTTATGTTAAGAAGTGTTTTGACTGTCTTAAATTCATTGTTAAGACACACCAAGGTGGAAAGTCTATGGATAAGGATGAAAGGGAAGGCCAGTGAGGCTGATATCCTGGTGGGAGTCTTCTACAGACCACCCGAACAGGATAAAGACACTGATGAGATATTCTTTCAACAACTTGGAGATGTCTCGCATTTATTAGCCTTTGTTCTCATGGGAGACTTCAACCTACCAGATGTCTGCTGGAAGTATAACACAGCAGAAAGGGGGCAGTCCAGGAGGTTGCTGGAATGTGTGGATGACAACCTCTTGTTGCAGCTGGTAAGCGAGCCTACCAGTGGTAGTGCCCCACTAGACCTACCCTTTGCAAACAGGGAAGGGCTAGTGGAAGATGTGGTGGCTGGAGGTTATCTGGGGCACTGTGACCATGATGTGATAGAATTTTCAATATGTGGTGAAGTTAGGAGGGTCATCAGTAAAACGTCTACCTTGGACTTCAGGAGGGCTGACTTTGGTCTACACAGGACACTGGTTCAGAGAGTCCCTTGGGAAGCAACCCTGAAAAGCAAAGGGGCCCGAGAAGGCTGGGCTTACTTTAAGAATGAGATTATGAAGGCGCAGGAGCAGGCTGTCCCTACATGCCAAAAAATGAGCCCGTGGGGTAGAAGACCAGCCTGGTTGAGCAGGGAGCTTTTGCAGGAACTCAGAAGAAAAAAAAAGTGTATCAACTTTGGAAGAAGGGGCAGGTGAACCAGGAAGTGTTTAAGGACATTGCAAGGTCATGTAGAAAGAGAATTGGAGATGCAAAGGCTCAGTTGGAACTTAAGCTGGCCAATCCTGTTGAGGATTGTTCTTATAATGTTGTTTTTATAAACGCATTAATAACAAAAGGAGGGCCAGGGAAAATCTCCATTTCTTACTGGATGAAGGGGGGAACACAGTAATGAAAGACAAGGAAAAGGCTGAGGTGCTCAATGCCTTCTTTGCTTCAGTCTTTAACAAAAAAGACTGACTATCCTCAGGGCAGCTGGGCTCCCAAGTTGGTAAGTGGGGATGGGGAGCAGAATATCCCTCCTGAAATCCAGGAGGAAGTAGTCGGTGACCTGCTGTGCCACTTAGATCCTAACAAGTCTATGGGTCTGGAGGGGATTCATCCTAGGGTACTTAGGGAGCTGGCACAAGAGCTGGCTAGGCCGCTCTCCATCATTTATCACTGGTCCTGGCTAACTGGGGGAGTCCCTGATGACTGGAGGTTGGCCAATGTGACACCCATCCACAAGAAGGGCCAGAAGGAGGATCCAGAAAACTATAGGCCTGTCAGCTTGACCTCGGTGCCTGGCAAGGTTATGGAGCAGATCATCCTGAGTGCCATCAAGTGGCATGTACAAAATAACCAGGGGCCCAGTTCTATTCAGCATCTTTATTGATGACCTGGATGAGGGGATCGAGTCTAACGTTAGTAAATTTGCAGATGACGCTAAGTTGGGGGCAAGTGTTGATCTGCTGGATGGTTGGGAGATGCTGCAGAGGGACCTGGTCAGGTTGAGACAATGGGCTGAGGCCAATAATATGAGATTCAACAAGACCAAGTGTAGGATCCTACACTTTGGCCACAGTAACCCCCTGGAGCGCTACAGACTGGGGGACGAGGGGCTGGAGAGCAGCCTGGCAGAGAGGGACCTGGGAGTACTGGTTGATTACCGGCTGAACACGAGTCAGCAGTGTGCCCAGGTGGCACAGAAGGCCAATGGCATCTTGGCTTGTATCAGGAACAGTGTGGCCAGGAGGAGCAGGGATGTAATTCTCCCCCTGTACTCGGCACTGGTGAGGCCTCACCTCGAGTAGTGTGTGCAGTTCTGGACCCCTCACTTCAAGGATATTGAGGTGCTGGAGCGGATCCAGAGGAGAGCGATGAGGCTGGTGAAGGGACTGGAGGGAAAGTCTTATGAGAAGAGGCTGAGGGAGCTGGGGTTGTTCATCTTGGAGAAGAGGAGACTCGGGAGGGACCTTGTCATGCTCTGCAGCTACTTGAAAGGAAGTTGTAGTCAGGTGGGGGTCAGGCTCTTCTCCCAGACAGCTAGTGACAGGATGAGAGGTCATGGCTTGAAGCTGCACATGGGGAGGTTTAGGTTGGATATTAGGAAGCACTTCTTCACGGAAGGGGTGATTAGAGACTGGAATGGACTGTCTAGGGAGGTAGTGGAGTCACTGTGCCTGGAGATGTTTAAGGAAAGATTGGATGTGGCACTTAGTGACGTGGTCTAGAGAGACCTTATTGTGGCCTTTCAGTACTTAAAGGGGCCTGTCAGAAAGATGGGGGCAGACTTTTCAGCAGGGCCTGTAGTGATCAGACAAAGGGTGATGCTTTTAAACAAAAGGAGGGAGATTTAGACTAGAGAGAAGGAAGACATTTTTTACACTGAGGGTTGTGAGACCCTGGCCCAGGTTGCCCAGAAAGGTGGTAGATGCCCCATCCCTGGAACTATTCCAGGTGAGGTGGTTGGGCAACCTGCTCTGTTTGAAGCTGTCCCTGGTCCCTGGCAGGGGGGTTGGACTAGATGACCTTGAAGGGTCCCTTCGAACCCAAACCATTCTGTGATTTCCCATCTGGAATAACTCACCTCTGTAATCTCAGGGCTTGACTGTAAATCTAGTGAGTAGCTTTTGTTACAAGTCTTGACACGTAGTTCTTCTAATCTTTAGCCTTCCAAGAAGTCTGTAACAAGCAGTTTTGGCCACCCATTTTGAAATCTCAGAACACAACAAATAAACAAATGGGAACTGGATCAATGTACTGTATATTCAGTGCTCAATCCTGCCATGAGATCAGTTCGGGAACTAGCTTAAATTATGTTTGCAGTATGTCCTGCATTTTTGACAGCATTATACTACCTGTGCAGTCAGGGAAGGATGGGTTTGGTGACATCTACACTTTTGGGTTTACCTTCATGTGTCTGTGCCATGCCAGCCAACAAGGGGTGAGAGCTGGACACTATTGTGGGGACCCTTTGAGCCTGGACACATCCCACTTTCAGGAAGCAGGTTTGGGTTGCTTTTTGGGCCACAGGTCAGATGTTAGTATTGTGTTGTCTTCAGATTTCTTACCCTACTGTTTCATGACTTAGTGTTTTCAGTCCAAATAACTCAAACATCTCTCCAAATATTGTTTAGATTTTTGACATTACATTGAATTGAATTAAACCAAAGCTTCCTCTCTGTGTATGAATGCATGAAAAATTTTGTATTTACTTTAACCAGAGAACTGAAAAACTTACAGATCTGACAGAGACCACACAGGTAGCTAATTACATATCTGAGAAGGTCCTAGGAATGTTTGGCTACCACACTGAATCTGAAAGAAATGAAACATCTGTAATAACAAAGATCTGTCCTCTCTGTGTTCCTGGATAAGAGGTTACCCCTGTAACCGTCAAGAAGATTATTGGTATTAGATGGTCCCTCTTTCCTGCTCTGCTCTTCTCTGCTCTCTGTCATGTCAATGGGAGTTTTAGTTTAACATATAATGCATATATGGAATTTGGGGAAATTTTGTTTTAGTAGCATCTTTACCTTTACAAGAAGATTGCATTTATTTTTACTATAGCAAGTTAATGCTTTAATTCTTACCTCCTTGTTCTAATCTTGTTAGTTCAGCAAAAGTCCTTGCAGCTTCTGTTACTTTGATGGAAAATTACTAAGGTCTTTGAAGTGATTCTCAGATGGTGATGTACAGTCTACTAGTTTTTAAAGAAATCATGAAGACATACCAATTAATTAGACATGCTCTTTTCAGCTAAATTTGGTGAAATAAGTAGTGGCTCTAATTTTAGTATAGCTTAACACATAGAAGTTCTTGAAAAATGCTTACATGGATATAAAGAAGCTAAATCAAAAAAATAAGAGATGTCTGAACTGAGGCATTTTATTTGGGAATGGGGAAATAGTCAACATTGAAGAGCACTGAGAGAAGAGTTTAAATAAGATGCACAGGAAGGTAGGATAGAAGGAGTTTTAGCGTTTTGGTTCAGTGCTTCTGTTGTTTCAATTCTCTGCTGACATTTTAGTGTCTACAGGGAATAGAAAAAAACTTAAAAATTGTGTTGAACATAGATAGACCATGGTTAACAAGATGTTACATTATATAGCTTTTAGTGGTAAGTGAATCAACTGAAATTAGACCGAGTTTATTATTTCTCCTCTTCCATTTAAATACTTCTTAATGGTTTCAAAGTACTGCAGTTTCATTTATAGATTTAATAATCAAGTACAAACATAGACCCAGGTAGAGAAGAAGAGATTTATTTTCTCCTTGCTTGGCAAGGAAAGAATAGTGATTTGGGAATCATTGCAACATTTTGCTCACTTCTCTAACCTTAGGAGGAGCATTTAATACCCAAAGCACTTTAAATGACTTTCAAGCAATATATAAAATTTAAGGTCAAACTGTGTTAACGTAGTTTTCTCCTGCAACATAATTCTCAGTAGGGTTTTACCTACTCAAATATTCTCTTTTTATGTTGTTTTATTTAGAATCACAGAATTGTCAGGGCTGGCAGGGACCTTAAAGATCATCCAGCTCCAACCCCCCTGCCATGGGCAGGGACATCTCCCACTAGATCAGGTTGCTCTGAGCCCCATCCAGCCTGGCCTCAAAAATTGCCAGGGATGGGGCTTCCACCACCTCTCTGGGAAACCTGGTCCAGTGCCTCACCACCCTCATGGTGAAAAACTTCTTCCTAACCTCCAGTCTGAATTGATCCATCTCTAGTTTTAGTCCATTCCCTCTAGTCCTATCACTGCCTGACATCCTAAAAAGTCCATCACCAGCTTTCTTGTAGGTCCCTTAAGATACTGAGAGGCCACAATAAGGTCTCCCTGGACCCTTCTTTTCTCCAGACTGAACCACCCCAACTCTCTCAGCCTGTCAGAGGTGCTCCAGCCCTCTGATCATTGTCATGGCCCTTCTCTGGACACATTCCATATCTTTCTTGCAACAGGGGCTCCAGAACTGGACTCAGTACTCTAGATGGGGTCTCATCAGAGTGGAGTAGAGGGGGAGAATCACTTCCCTCAGTCATGCTTCTCTTGATGCAGCCCAGGATACGATTGGCCCTCTGGGCTGCAGGAACACACCAATGGCTCATGTTGAGCATCATGTTGACCATTACCCCAAGTCCTTTTCTTCAGGGCTGCTCTCAAGCCAGTCACTGCCCAACCTATACTGGTGCTTGGGATTGCCCCGACCCAGCTAGAGGACCTTGCACTTGGTCTTGTTGAACTTCATGAGGTTGGCATGGGTGCACCTCTCCAGCCTGTTAGGTCCCTTGGGATGGCATCCCTTCCCTCTGGCGTGTCAGCCACCCCACAGAGCTTGGTATCATTGGCAAACTTGCTGAGGGTGCACTCAATGCCACTGTCCATGTTGCTGCTGCTGATGTTAAACAGGACCGGTGCCAGTACTGATCCTTGAGGGACTCCACTTGTCATTGGCCTCGAATTGGACACAGACCCATTGACAGCCACTCTTTGGGTGTCCCCATCAAGCCAGTTCTTTATCCACTGAATTGTCCTTCCATCAAACCCATATTTTATCAGCTTGGAGACCAGGATGTCATGTGGGACAGTGTCAAAGGCTTTGCTCAGGTCCAGCTAAATGATGTTGGTTGCTCTTTCCTTGGCTATTGATGTTGTGACCTTCTCATAGAAGGCCACCAGGTTTGTCAGGCACGATTTGCCCTTGGTGAAGCCATGTTGATTGTGCCAAATCACCTCTTCGTTATTCTGCCTCAGCAGGGCCTCCAGGAGGATCTGCTCCATGATCTTACCAGGCACAAAGGTGAGACTGCCTGGCCCATAGTTCCCTGGTTCATCCTTCTTTTCCTTTTTGCATATGGGGATTCTGTTTCCCCTCTTCCAGTCAGTGGAGACTTCACTGGACTGCCGTGACTTTTGGAATATGATAGAGAGTGGTTTAGCAGCCTCATGCACCAGTTCCCTCAGTACCCGTGGGTGTATCCCATCAGGTCCCGTGGACTTGTGCACTTTCAGGTTCATCAGATGGTCACAAACCTGATCTTCACTTACAATGGGCAGTCCTTTCATCCAACCCCTGCCATTACCTTCTGTGACTCCAGGAGTGTGGCTGGAGCCCTTGCCAGTGAAGACTGAGGAAAAGAAGTCATTGAGAACCTCATCCTTCTCAGCATCACTTGTCACCAGTTTACCCATTTCCTTTCTGAGGGGGCCCACACCTTCCCTAGTCTTCTTCTTACTATTAATATACCTATAGAAGTTTTTGCTGTTGACCTTGATCTCCCTGGTTAGATTTAATTCTAACTCAGCTTTAGCTTTTCTAACCAGGTCTCTTGCTGCTCAGGCAGCTTCCTTATATACCCCCATTCTATCTGTCATTTCTTCTACTCCTTGTAAAGTTTCTTTTTGTGTGACAGTGTATCCAGGAGCTCCTTGCTCATCCAAGCAGGTTTCCTAGCATTATTTCCTGCCTTCCTCTTTGTCAGTACACTCTGCTCTTGGACACAGAGAAGGTGATCCTTGAATACAGACCAGCTGTCCTGGGCCCCCCTTCCCTCTAGGGCTTTGTCCCACGGTACTTTGACCAGCAGATCCCTGAAGCGATCAAAGTCAGCATGTTTAAAGTCCATGGTTGAAAGCTTGGAATATGTCCTCCTAGTTGCCCTGAGGATCTTAAATTCTATCACTTTGTGGTCACTACAGCCAAGGTTATCCCCGAGCCTCACGTTGGTCACCAGCCCTTCCCTGCTGGTGAGAGCAAGGTCCAGCATAACACTTTTTGTTGTTGGTAACACCTTTTCTCAGGATCTAGCATTTTTGATGCAAGTACAAGCTCCTTAAAAAATAGCTAGATATTTAGAATGCAAGCATACAGTCAATTAAATTTTCTATTTAAAGTGTTAGCCTGATAACAGAAACAATCCTACCCATTTGTCAATGTATAGAAGTCTGACCATGTTCGGAAAAATGAGGCTTAAAACAGTAGAAATCTGAATTAAGTTGTAAAAATATGCATCTAGTTCAAATGTTATGGTAATAGGCTATATGCAATGGTATGAAAAAAAAATCACTCTCTTAGGCCCTTCAGTTCCTCAGGAAATGTGGGCAAGAACAATATTTTTTTGCAGATAGGAAAGCATTTCAGTGTAGTGACATGTCACCTACCAGCATTACTGATACTTACTATTTAGGAGTGACTGAATATGTAACTGGTCTACTCAAGAGTTAAAATTCTACAATCAAAGCTGCAAAACATCAGACTCAATTAAAGAATATTGAAGGGGACAATGTTTCGAGGAAGAAGAGGATTTATTGCTCAATATTTGAATCCAGCTCATTCTTATTCACTTACAAAGCAGCCCTAAAACTACCAGGGAAGGATTCCCTTTGGAGAAACAAACCATCATAACAGCTTCTATACCATATTCTAGTTCATATATGGGAGACATCCAAAGTAATTGGGATCAGATATTCCTTCATCACCCAATGCACCTATGAATAGAAGACAACCAGCATAAACTGGAACAATTTCAGCTCTTGTTCATGCCAAGGATTAGACTGGTGCTCTGCATAACACAAAGACTTACTCTTTTCTGTATTCTTTTGTCCTTCATTGCACAGACTTAAGCTGGGTAAGAATTGGACACTGCTCGTAAACACAATCAGCAGAGGAGAAAAAGCAAGGATTCAGCTCTCAAAGTTCTGTTCATTGTCTTCTTCCAAAGGAATTGGGGGGCTTTATAAATTTTCTCCATTCATCTGATCACTCAGGCACAATCAGTGTGGCAACCCCATGTGTCCAGAACAAAAAATTTCTTTTCTTTGCAGTACTAGGAGACAGCATGTCCAGATAGTCCCCTCTCTGGGGCATATTAAGTGGGATGTGTAAAACCATTTCAGCTGCTCCTGGCAAACTTCTTGAGATGGAGAACACTTAGGCACAAGGAGCTTTCAGCTCAGGAACAAATTAATTTCTTCTCTCTCGTCTACATTCTTGGCCTTTGCAACAGCGTGAAAGGCGCACTTTGAAGGCCTGTTTCCATCTTCCTGTTGCATACATGATATGTTAAGAGAGGGATATATTCAGAAGGCTGGCCATTCATGACTACTTTAAATCCATAATGAGAAAGGATCAAGAATTTAAGTTGCTGGAGTGCCTGTTCATGGAAGCCTCATGCAGGCCAGGAGGCCACAGCTGTTCCAGGCAAATCCAGCCATGTTGGTCTTATCACACCATCTTCAGTGAGAAGAGTTTTCTTCCCTTTGAATGCACAAAGACCAACACATTGGAAAGGGTGAATAAATGCCCTTTCCAGATCCACCAAAAGTAAAAGATTTGTGGTCTGGTGTGACAGAGCATATGAACACTTAACACTGTAAATGTATATGTATGTCACCTCTGCATCTTTCCTAACTCCTGTTACTAGTAAGTAACCTTCCCTTCTTGTCATGCTTTAATAGTAGAGCTCCTCAATATTTGGTCTTGTAGACTCTAGTATGAACTGATTTCATCCCAGGGGATGGACACTTTGAAATGGGTTGGGATTTTTCAGATTTTTCAATTAAATATTCCATATACTCTCTTCTACTCAGTTTTGCCAACTGCAATTTTAAGTTTGGTACCTTGAACACAAGGTGTCCTAACTGACATTCCTTCACAGTGATGGATAGCTCACACTCATCAGCTGTGAGACTCCAAAGGAAGCTTCTTCAGCAACTTCAGTCTTTGAAAGAGAACTGATTTGACATTGATCTTAAAGAAGGAAAAAGAAAACAAAATCAGCACCTAAAAGAAAAAGAAAAAAAAAATCCTCATAATATCAAAAGTGCTTTCCCAGAATGGAAAAATGTTAGTTTTTCCGAAAACTCCTTTGCAAGCAGCATTTAAGTTTTTGTAGCTCAAAAGACAAAAAACTTTCTTTCTTAAAATATTCCTTAAGCGTCAACATAGCTTTGTAAAAGCATGAAAATACAATGAAGAGGCAGTGCCTGCTGCAACTGATGCAGTAAAAAATCCATTAAAATGTAAGAAAACAATTAGCCATTGTAATAGGTTGGCTGAATTAAAGCAGCTGAAGAATCCTGACTCAAGACTTGCACTGGGGCATGGAATGTTACAACTTTACATGGCAAACAAGGCAATTGACCTCAGTTTCTTGTCTCCCAGAAATTGTTGCTTAAAGGCATTAGCTTACTCACATTCCCAGAAGCATGATGTTCCTAAAAGTTTCACCTCCTTTCTAAGGAGCTTGTCAGGGTGCATTAAGGGTCAGTGCCTTGTGCGGTGGCCAGGGATCTACAACTTTGGTGCTAAGCATCTTTCGGAGAGGCAGATCCATTTCCTTCCTTTTGTGCCACATGTAAAAAGTCAGTATACTCACTCCATCAGAAGCATTTCCACAACAGATTTTGGGGTTTGGTTGTCCACCCCCAAGGGAACCCTGCTCTTTCCCCTCTAGTATAGCCACTGCAAGAATCCATACCAACTCTAATCCTCATATTCCTTTCCCAGTACTGTAGGAGAGAAATTCCTCAAACCAAACTTACTACTGGTTTTTGGTTGGTTTTTTTTTTTTTTTCAAACTACAAGTTTTCAGATAGCTTTTTTAAAGTTTAGAAGGTACAAGCCCTCCTTGCCTCCATTCGCAGACTTCTCTTTGTCAAGGCTCTACCATGGTACACAATGAATGAAATTTATGTATAGGTTACAGTTCAGTTTTAATTTCGAATATTGAACAGAATAGTGAATGTTATGTCTATTTGCTATATTTTTAATTTTTGTTAACCATAGAAACAATTACATGTTCCCCATGGCTTTCAGGCTCTATGCTGGCCTATTTTTTTCATTTTACAGACTACAAAAGAAAACAAATCATAGTGGCTTCTGACACAACGCAAGACCCAGTCTAGATTTATGGCTCAGCATAGCAAACTCTCTGCTTGTCTCTACACTTCATCTCAGAGCTTTTCAGTCCTGTCTCTCAGTGACCTTTTTGTATGCGACAGTGGATGACACATTTTTCTCAGTCCCACTAGTATTACACTCCTCTTTTTTCTCCACACCCTTACTACACCCTGTTCTGTTGATGTATTCCTTAGCAATAATAATATCTGCTGTAGACAATCCCATGATGATATAGTACAATATTTTGCTGTCACGACAGCTGATTAAGCTGTCTTTAAAATAATATTCTTGTCCTACTAATAGACAAGCTCTATTTCAAATCATATTATTCTGTACATTTTTAACAATTATACTCTTGTTGGTCTTAATTCCATAGCCAGCATTCTGCTAAAAGACAGGGCACTTAGAATAGTCTCTGTAGTCATTCATTTTTATTACTCCACTGACAAATTGCATCCTCAGTGTTTCTCAGACCTGGCCAGTTTCCTTAAGCTAAAGGGGAGACAATTTGGAGACTACTATTATCAAATCAGGCAGACATTTTTATTTGGGCAGCTCTGAAACTTTGGCTAGCTTGCTGTTGTGATGGCAGTCATAACAGCTGAGCTCATATCCCAGTGGAGGAGTGTAATTGTTTTCTGTCTGACCTAACAGAGACCAGAGCTGGCAACTTAATAAGAAACTCTTATAATGAGCTAAATATGCTGAATTTAGCCTATACTATCTCAGTATACATGTGTGATAACAAAAGGATGGAATTTCTTCATGTTTACATTGAAACTCCTGTAGGATATGAAAGTATGCTTATAAAAATCATAGAATCTTTAGGGTTGGAAAGGACCTCTAGGATCATCAAGTCCAACATCCATCTATCCATCTATCCATTAGACCACAGCCTCAAGTGCTACATCCACTTGTTTTTTAAACACCTCCAGGGATGATGACTCCACTATCTCTCTGGGCAGCCTGGTCCAGTGCCTAACCACACTCTCAGTGAAGAATTTCTTCCTACTATCTAATCTAAACCTCCCCTGATGCAACTTGAGGCCATTTCCTCTCATTTTATCATTAGTAATTTGGGAGAAGAGACCAACACCAGCCTCGCTACAACCTCTTTTTAGGTAGTTGTACAGAGTAATAAGGTCTCCTCTCAGTCTCCTCTTCTCTAGACTAAACAACCCCAGTTTCCTCAGCCTCTCCTCATAAGCATGCTTTCCAGACCCATCACCAGCTTCATTGCCCTTCTCTGGACCTGCTCCAGCACCTCAGTGTCCTTGTACTTTGGTGCCCCAAACTGGACACAGTACTCAAGGTGCGGTCTCATGAGTGCCAAGTACAGGGGCACAATCACCTCCCTACTCCTGCTGGTCACACAGTGTCTGATACAGGCCAGGATGCCATTGGCCTTCTTGACCACCTGGGCACACTGCTTGGGTGGATCCCATCCACCCCCATAGACTTATCAGTGTGCAGTTGGCTTAGCGGGTCTTTCACTACTATTTCCTGGATTGTGAGGGGATTATTCTGATCTCCATCCTATCTTCCAGCTCAGGGAACTGAAAACCATGAGGATAACTGGTCTGACTATTAAAGACTGAGGTAAAGGCAGCATTAAGTACCTCAGCTTTTTCCTCATCCTTGGTAACATCCAATAAAGGGTGGAGATTCCCCCTGGTTCTTTTTTTGTTGTTTATATATTTGTAAAAACACTTCATTATCTCTTGCAGCAGTGGCCAGGCTGAGTTCTAGCTGAGCTTTTGACCCTCTAATGTTCTTTCTACACAACTTAA
>JANHGN010007966.1:0-28397 GCA_024605025.1 Megaceryle maxima | reverse complement strand
GCACAGTGGCCTCCAGCTCCTCCTGCTTGTTACCCATGCTGCATGCATTAGTGTAAAGGCACTTGAGCTGGGCTAACGACTTCATTCCCAACAATGGCCTGCCACCATTAGGCTCAACTCTAGCAGGTCCAGTTTTATCCCCTCCCCCCTTCAGACCTAGTTTAAAGCCCTTTCAATGAGCCCAGCCAGCTCATGCGCAAGGATTCTTTTCTCCCTTTGAGACAGATGAACTCTGTCTGTTGCCTTCAGACCCCAGAGTAAAGCTCCCCATGCTCAAAAAAACCCCAAAATTCTGTTGGTGGCACCAGCCTCTCACCCACGTGTTAATCAGATGGGTCTTCCTTCCTCTTTCAGTATTCATTCCTGCCACTGAAGGGATTGAAGAGAACACCACCCAGGCTTCTGAGCCACCAGGCGATCTCCCCAGGGCCCTGAAGTCTTTAATTGTTTTCAGGTTTCTCTCCTTAACATCATCATTACCAACCTGGATAATCAATAGAGGATAATAGTCTGATGGCCATACCAGACCAGAGAGTTCCCTACTAATATCTCTGACCCTGGCCCCAGGGAGGCAGCAGACTTCCCTATGGTGTGGATCAGGCTGGCATATGGGGCCCTTGGTTCCTCCCACAAGGGAGTCACCAACTAAAATTACCCTCCTTTTTTTCTTGGTAGAGCTGATCCTAATGTGTGGGGGAGACCAACTTACCCTGTGCAATTCCCCTGATGAAACTTCATTGCGATCATCATTTGTCTGCCTCTCAATTTCCAGAGCCCAATGCCTGTTGTGCAAGGGCAACTGGGAAGGGGAGGGAGGCTGGGAGAGGATTCTCCTGCCTCACCAAGCAGGGACCTATCTCCATTCTCCCTCATTTCTTAGGTTCCCTTCTTTTACCTGGTGGCAAGGAAGGAGGGGTTCCTCTCCTTCTAATGGAGCCTCCACCTGTTGTCCTATCCTCAAGGATGGCAGGGCCTGACTCCACCAGTCTATCTCCCTTTCACATTCCCTTATTGCTCTCTGCCTTTCAACCTCCTCCTTTAGCTCAGCCATGAGGCTGAGCAGATCATTCATCTGGTCATACCAGACACAGGTGTCATCCCTGTCACTCTCCGCCAGCAGTGCCAGGCTCCAGCATTCTCTGGAGCCCGAGGCCTGGACCTGCTGCTTCTGCAGGACCTCTGTCTGGGTCACCACATTTTTTTCTGTCAGGAGCTTTTGTCTGGCTCACAACCATATCTAATCCTGCACATGCCCTTTTATATTATTATTATTACTTAGTTATTTATCTACTCTCTTGTGTGCCCTCCCGCATGCCCTGCTAACCTCACACCAACAAGCGTGAACGCAGCTTTCTCGCTGTTCGTGGTCTGAGCGCTGCTTCTGGTTTCACTGCGTTTAAATCTCCTGCTGGTTCTCCAGGAATGCCCCCAGCCACGTCACCCTCTTGGCCTCTCCTGCGACAGTTGCCGAATCTTGCCAGGTCTCTACTTTCCTCGGGCTTCCCTGGCTCAGGGAATCCCCTGTCCACCTCAAAATCCTCAAAAAAAAGCAAGAAAAAAACCCCATAGTGCTTCAGCATGGGGTTTACCAGTACCAATGTCGCCGTCTCGCTGTTTGTGCCGAGTTAAATGAGTTATCTCATTTAAAACTATATCATAAACATGTCAGATTTTTAATGGATCACGTAGCTTCAAAGTAATGCAGGACTGCTTCCAGCTACAGGCTAGAGAAGTTGAAGAAGAATAGGGTAACTTATGAATTACATTGAAAACTCAATTATTCTAAGGAGACTGTAGGACATAAGGCAAGCTTGCAGGCTTGCATTTGCTCTACAGGGGTTCAAAACATGATTGCAAAGTTAGTAGCCTAGAAATAGGCTCTAGTAGGAGCCTAGAAATAGATATACCATATACATGGAGTTCTAAGAGCAAGACTGGATATGAAATAGGTGCAGTAGTGCAAAATGGGTGGAATCTTGAGAATGGGGTGAGCTGGGAAGGTGGGGGGAGTTATGACACACACTCACCCACTCCTGTTTTCATGTTTAGTGACAGAATGTTTTCAAGGTTTATAGAAATAATTACTTTCCGTACAATAAATTACATATAGATTGGTGCTAATCAATGAAAAATTAAATGACAGATGTAAATATTACAGAGACTAAGTTATTACCAGCATGATTTAAATATTTACATTATAAATCATCTCTGTAGACACTACTACCCCACTTCATGTCCCTGATGACAATTAAACCTCACTCCAGTTTTGTTTCTGTTTTGTTCCAGAATTTAGCTTATGAAATCATTCTTACACTAGGACAAGCATTTGAGGTAGCCTATCAGCTTGCACTACAAGCAAGAAAAGGGGGCCATTCTTCAACTCTCCCAGAAAGCTTTGAAAATAAACCCTCCAAACCTATTCCCAAACCACGTGTTAGTATTCGGAAGTCAGTGGTAAGTAGAAGGTAGTCATGCATGCATAAAACCCCAAATTCAGCTAAACAGTTAAGTGCTGATATACTAGAAGCTGTATAAATAAATAATACTTGTTGAGTCATAAATGCCCCATGTTTCAGTCTTGCTGCCTCTGCTAATCAGCTGGTAGGGTTTGGTCGCTGCAGCACAGGCAGACATTTCGAACAACTGCTCATTTCAGATTCCTCCAGTTTAAGACGTTGCTCAGCTAATGTTGTGCGTACGTCTTCTATAGTAACTGCAGAGCTAATTCCAATGTATTGTGTTTTTTTAAGTGCTGACAATCAAAGCCAATGCGTATCTCTAAAAATCAGGACTTTCCTGATCTCCTATCGAGACATTAAATCAGCACCAAACTTGTTTGGCACGCAATCACTGCGTATGTATCCTCATCAAATTACAAATCCAATTACAATTATTGTGTGAGGCCAAGCAACTTCTTTTCTTACCTTTTCTTTGACCCTCAGCAGACCATCCTGTTCCAAAACTGGGATTCAGTATACCTTTCCAATATTTTCTTTGGAATTCTAAGCTCCTAAGAATTCAAGCTCATTGGAACCTACATACTGATTGTCTTTAAAGTGCCCTCCTGAAGTGCATAGATGACAGAGACATACTATTTTATGGTACTTAAAAAAAAAAAAACCAAAAAAACCTATTTTTAAATCAAGTGAGAATACAGCGACAAGGTGATTTAGGAGTGAAAAGGGAAAAATGACCACACACCATTTCATATTCACTGGCTATAAAGTGAGAACCATACTTTGTGATATCTAATTATCGGATGAAAAGGGAATAAAATGTATGACTATACACTTTGTCATCCATTGCCACAGAATCTTCCTCCATGAAATTTTAAGAAAGGCCATTTCCTGATGCCATCATCTGTCTCAGTAGCAAAAGGACTTCTGAGAATCACACATGCTTACAAGGAACTGTGATGCCCTAGAGCTTGGGGGTAGATGGAGCTCTGATCTAACCAGGAAAAAGAGGGCAACCATAGGTACATGGCAGTGTAGACCACCGCACTCACTGCTGTAGGACTTTCACAATACAGGATTTCTTCTGTGTTCTATTCATTTAAAGAAAAAGCTTCTGCTAGAAATTCTGTGCACAGAAATGGTAACCCGTCTGTATGTTTGCGTTTGTCTTAAAGCAGATAGATCCCTCTGAACAAAAGACTCTTGCGAATCTACCATGGATTGTAGAACCTGGACAAGAAGCCAAAAGAGGCATTAATACCAAGTATGAAACTACAATTTTCTGATACAAACTGTCCCCCTGTTCCTTGTTGTGCCTTGCACGCCAAGCAGTCACAGCACAGCCTTTCCTTTATGGCAACATTTCAATCCAGCAGAGAGGAAGACTGCACTGTATGAGTGGCCTTGTAACTAACAAAAAAAAGGCTGACAGTCATTTCTGGTGATGTTCTTCTTCCCGAAGCACTGACAGAAGAATGCCACTATATGAAGACTTTTAAAATTACAGTCCACAAGAGGAGTAAGAAACCTTATTTTTCACGCAGTTCTCCCTTGTGACTCTGCCACAGTGCTTTCTTTGATTTCTTATTTTAGAATTCTACTTTTTAAAAAAACAAAAACAAAAGGTCTCTAAACTAAGACAAATGCTGCCTATGAGTAGAATATTTGATTGGGTTTTTTATTTAAATCTTGGCAGTTTTTAATTGAAATAGAACCAGAATTAATAAAGAGAGTATTTGTGAAACCACTGAATTCATTAATAATTACTGTGTTGAATAAAGAACTCAAAGTGACAAGAAATTAGGCACCATGATTTCTGTGTGAGCTGGTTTTATATGTAATCATTGGTGTCCTTTGATCCTCTGCAGAAATAGGAACCTCTTGCATTGTAACTAAGGATCAGGGTTTTATGAATGATTAGAAAAATAATGCACAGAAAACATTTATTAGCTATTTTTATGGAAGAGAAGTACTATAGGAAAACATAAGAATATTTATGGAAGGAAGCCAGATTAATTATGACAAATATTGTTTATTTTAAAGTTAGGTAAACCTCTCCTATTACATCATTTTGAAAATTTTAAGAGTTGTAGCATCAGTGCACTGGATGTTCCCTGTACTCAGTCTGGAATAAAAGTGGAATGGTCATTCTACTACACCCACGTGTAGTTTATGCAGTTCAACATTGCTATAGCCATGAATTCTACTTAGTATTTTTTAAAAAAGTAATCTCAGTGGTTCTAAAAAAAAAGTCAAAAAGATGGGTTTTGCTATCAAGATTTCTGTCACAGAAAGCTTGTTTGTGTTGATAAAATTCTACTGCAAAACATTTTCTAAATAAAAATTGTGAGAAAAAGAAAAAAATCCAAAGTAATAAAAAATGTTTTCATGGAGCAAAATAGTTAAGCATTTGCTTAATATTTGATTAAATAAGATTTACTTACATTTTCTTTGAAGTGTTTTATTTTTTTTTAATGTCTGTGGAGTATTTGTATAATACCATGATGTATATTTATGTAGAATTGAAATTATAACAGTACAAATATCACTATAGGAGAAAAATGACACTTTAACGTATATTGTTCTATCCAGTCAAATTGTGAATCATTTTGAAGTTCATTATAGAGATATTGATAAATTGTGTGGTTGTCTTAATGTTTTTTTAATTATTATTTTATATCCAGCTGAGGTTTTCAGTTAGAATCATCAGTTGGTAAATTCCAAAAAAAAAAAAAGGATAATTGAACTTGGTTTAAACCTGCTAATTGTATACGGTTTAGTTAAACCTAATCATAGCGCTGAGTGATGACATACTTTTAATACAGTATTCAATTTACTTGAAAAAAATAGTTCCTTGTACATATTTTTGCCTATTCACTGTTGATATGTACGTAGTCAACTGACAGTAAAAAACAAAACAAAAGAAAACAAAACAACACTAAAAATATGGTACCAAAAGGAAAATTGTATAGGAGAACCGTAAATAGTAGCCTCACTGCAACAAATACTTATGTAAATATGCTTGGGCTTCCAGTTATAAATTTTGTAATTTTGTCATTTATTTATATCCTATAAAAGCACACAAAATAAAATGAAGTTGTACAGTCCCAGTGCTTTGCGCATCATTTTGTCATTGCTAAAGGAAATAAGGGTCCTGATCTGAAGGAGACTGAAATTAGGGCAAGGTCTTCCCCCCTACCCTTACCCTGCTTTCACTGGGCTTTGGATCTTGTTCTGCATAAACCCAGGCATTGCTGTGGAGACAGTTTTGTTTTAGAGCACAGATTTTGTTTACAGATGGTAAATACTTCATACTTTAAAGTCCTTAATTAACTTGCTCTTCAGTGCACTACTGAACTGCTGACTTCCCATATTTAATCACACCCTGTAAAGACTCACACAGGGAGTCATAACATAACATTCACTTTAGGCACCAAAAGTACGAAGTGGCCAGATTTTCAGGCTGTAGAACTGGGGCACCTCTTATGTAGCTAAGTGACCCCTAAAATTAAAAGGATGAGATAGGAGCTGCATCACAACTCTAACCAGCCTTAAAGGAAAGGAGTGAAACAACAAGAAGAATTTGATCTAGGTTCATCAAAGAGTTGTCAAGCAGGTTAGGTGGCACAGTAAGCAGCTGAACTTGTTTGGGAGAGATAATTGGGGCAAAGGAGACTGAGGGTGGGTAGCAAGACTGATGAAAGATGAGACAGATGAAAGACTGGTGGGGCAGGTAATGAGGGTGAAGATAAAAGTTTTGGGATGCAGAGGCAGTGAGCAATTGGAGCCCCCACAACAGACATAAATTGAAACTGGAAGGAGAGATAAGAATTAAATAGGAATAAAGCACTTCTGTATTTGCAGAAACATGGGATTTTAAAAGGAAACATTCCCTCACTTAACTGATACTACTGTAAGTCAGTTGGAGACAAGTCCATGGGGCCTGCTGTGGCATAGGACAATGGTCCAGCATTCCTTTCTTCAGATCCAAAGGGACTTCTACAAACCTGCACTAATCCCAAGCAGTTACCACTTGATCTTTAGTCCTTTTTGGTCAACATGATTTTCTGCTCATGTCCTGGTATGCTGGAAGCATATAGGCTTAGTAAGGGGAGAACGGTATCTTACGGAAAAGGCCAGACACCTCCAAAAGATAGAAAGTGAAGAGAATTGATGTTCTTGATGTCTACTCAAGGTAAGAGAGATGCAGAAGCAGTCAAGAAGGGTATGTAAAGAAACTGGACCAGTTGGATGTTGCAAAACCAGGAGTGAATGGCGACAACTGCCTTACAGTAGGAGGGTGGGGAGCAGGCAAAAGAAGAGAGGTAATAATGGAAGTAGATTGCATTTGACAGAAGATAAGGAAATTGGAATCAAAATGAGGTAAGTGTGGGTGAGAAAGATTTGGGTAGTGAGATCTCTAATACTCAAGGTAAAAATTATGCTGCTAGGAGAAGGCTTAAAGTCTGGATAAATTCCTGAGGAAACAACAGGGAAATTCTGTGTAGTGGAGGTGGAGGGTTTCCTAAAGCAGACATTGCATTTCAGACTGGACATGGTGACTCCTCCAACCTGGCCTGGTGTTTATTAAAAGCCAGAGGAGCTACTGCTCACAGATGGCAGAAGGAGACTCTCAGCATATCTGGTTTTAGTATTCTGCCAATAAGTTTATGAAATGCTGCTTCTCTTGCAAAACCATAATGTTATACATGCCTTGCAGTTTAAAGCCAACATCTCAGCATCCAAAACTGGCATGGGAAGAGAATAAGCAGGTCATGAAGAAGATTATGTCAGTCCTTTGGAAAAGAAAGCAGCATGTTAGACAACTAACTTTCACATCCTACTGTGAAATAGTTTATAATAGATTCCATTCTAGATTAAAACAGGCAGTTTTTGCCATATGCAGAACTCTCATTTGATTTTGCCCTAGATTTCTTTCAATGTGTGATATTCAGCTGCCCTGCTTTACAGTTCACTGAAGGATGATGTCTAAGATGTCATCAAGACAACAGTCTAGAAATAGTAACTTCATCTCCAAACTGCCAGCCCAAAGAACAATTGACTATGCGGTGGAACTGCATGGCAGTGACAAGCATGTAACCGAAAGACATGGCATAAAGATTAGAGAAAATTTTTAGATGTGGGACTCATCCAAGAGCAGAGATACCCATTAGATCATGTAAAAAGATCAGGTGAAGAGAGTGGGATTAAAATTTGCTGGAAAAACTGACTGGATTTTCATCTCCCTGGAAAGCACAGGGGGATAATGTCCAGGCTTCTACTGAAAAGCTCTGTAATTGTTTAGTGCTCTATAACTTCAGGTGAACCAGCTTCTTTGAAAAACTAACAAACTGACAACACTGCTATCAAGTCCACCCTTGAACACACTCGTTTCAGTTAACTTTCAGACCAGTGAGCTGATAACTGAAGCCAGACAGAGGCTGATCACAATCTCAGCTGAAACAAATGTACAAGATTCACTTGCAGCCAGGGTTCACACTAGGACGTAGATTTGGTGAAATTGGTGGATCATTTCCTTCCTACTGACTAAACAGTCACACTCATCCTCATTAGAGTCCTGAATGCAATTAGCACAAACACTGCTGCCCTACTGAAGAAGCAGAAAAGGGAAATCAGGGAAACGGCCTATGGTCCTTGCTTTCAGGAAAGATATGCTCCAAATGCAGGAAGGAGAAATAGCACCTCCACGCCTGACTCCCTCTCTTATACAATAACACGAGCAAATTTCTCTTCAGTCCCATTTATATGCATTTGCTCATGCCACATCTTTCACCCTTCCACTGTGGAAGTCAGACCTAGATATCTTTGAGAATATGGGTCTGGGTAAAGTGCTAACAACAAGCCAGGCAAAAATGTTATTGATATGTAAATGAAACACAGTTCTCTCTCTCTCCTCTTGCCACTAAGAGCTTGAAAAAAAATAATCTACTTTTCCTGTCAATCAAGAAAGATGAATGCAAAGCACTTTACAACCATGTAAGAAAAAGAGAAGCTTAGACAGCAACTGAGGGCCTTAGAATTCTTCCTCACACTCACACTTATGATGAGTTAACAACATAAACTCATTTAATTGCAAGATTGTCTTTTTTTTTTTTTTTTTTTAAAACATGTCAATTCCTACCTTCAAGGCATTAGAAGAACTACTCCGATTCTTCAGATCCTTATCCAAAGCTAAATTTATTCTAATATTAAATCCTTAAATAAATAAAATCCCACACAGTGATAAGGATAGGTCAATGCTTGAGAGACCATGTCCAAATTTGAAGACAGTATATTTGGTGCTGTATTTTCTAAACATATAAAAGAAAACCAAGAAAGTCAAGAGTGAGACGAAGGAAACAGATTTATGCTCCAGCAGAGAGAATACTCAAAGAGCATAAACTTTATCCTATAGTGACACCATGAGGAAAAAAGAAACGGACTACACTAATTTTTAAGATACATGAGACGCAGTGCAGTCTTCATTCTTCAGCTTGTGCTAATTGCATATGGTAATTACTAGGCTACAGAATTAAGAACTCGGGTATGTCCTAAGCAAAAATATCCTAAAGTATGTAACTGAGGCTAGCACTACTTATTTGTTGAGTTCATGTTGCCAAAAAGATGAATACTTTTTAAGTTACCTTTACATACTTACACAGTTACACGCTGTCTGGAAGGCATCAGTGATGGATTAGGTGAAGAATTCTGCATTGAAATTGAGTGAATCTAGTGAAACCTTCGGGTGTCTGGGAATGCTGTGCATGAATGGAGGTTAATATGAAAAGATGTTAGATCATTCACTGTGGCCATCTCTCTGTCACAGCCATTACATTTCACTCAGGTATGCTTTTGTAAAGCTTCAAGAACAACCTAGGCCAAATACCTCAAACCTAGAAAATTAAACTGATTGCTACAAGAAGTAAAGAGACTACTAAGGTGCCATCATTATCCCCAGCCCCTGATATGGCAGGAAAGCCTTTAGGTGAGAAGTACTTAAGTCAGTCCAGCCACTGATACGCACACAACCTGCCCCCCCCGTACTGCAGGAAAAGATGGAGAAAAATACCCCTGCCAATCTGACTTTGGAGAAATCTGTTTTTCAGTCAGAAGTCTAGTCATTACATAATGCAGTCTGCAAGGTAATTTCACTGGGAAAACAAAAACAAAAAAGACCACCCAAAACTTCCTATAGTAGCCAATCTCAAAAGAAGGTGAAAACATTTAAAGACCAAATTATACAGTACAAGAATTAAGTTCATCCTGATCCACAGATAACTAACAAAACCCTGGAATCTTAGTATTTCATAACAATCATTCTTCAAGTACAGAATATGCAGACCTGAGACAAAGAACTTTATCAGCAGGTCTCTCAAGTTCCTTTCTGTATCTATTTTTAGATGAGACATGTAAAGCAAGGGAACACAGATCTTAGCTTTATGATAATCCATAACATTTGAAGCATACAGAACAGCTGGGAGCATTTAATTAGAAACTGAATGTTTTTCTGAGACAGTTTTAGACTCAATTTTCTGTAGAGAAGTAGAAATTAAGAACTCATTCCCTTACTTTACATGATCTTACAAGGTATTTTTTGATTCCAGCCAACTTAACTTGTTATTCATCAGCAAGGCTGAAATGTCCTGCCTCTCTCCCACACCTCACTGATAGGTCACGTCTCAGCCGACTCTCTTGAACAAACCAAATTCCAAACTTTACACTGCAAGACTTTTGCCCAGCCTATGGATCACCGTTTGTGGTTGTCTTCTAAATTTTGGTTGAAACAATTTTGTCCCTAAAATACAAATACCAGAGCTATATGCACTACTCCAGCTGATGTCCTGTTAATGAAGCATACAGGTCACTTCCTCACTCCTTCAGTGTATCTCCTCTTGATGTGCCCATAAGCCATGTTGATGCAACACTGCAGATACTTTGTAGTTTGAATGGATGATGCCATCCACTTTCATTTCCACATCACCATTTTCAAGATGGTCTCACTGGCATTCTTCAGTCCACTATGTATGACAAAGCTATACTTTGTCCATAAGGTAACAAAAACATGCTGTTGGATATTGAAAGCAGACATGCATTGTATCAGAATAGCTGCTTATTTTTGCAATTCATTCTTTAGCCACTTTATATCATCTGCAGTATTATCCTCAAAGGTTTTATGGATCATGGACAAAAACATTAAATAACACTGTACCAATAATGTGGTCCATATTTTAATCCATCTAACAAGTTCTCTACCAGTTTTATATGGTATGTGATGTGTGATAAATATGGTAATGCTGTGTGATAAATACAATTCCCTAAAGAAAACCAAAATACATGTATTGACAACACAAACAAAATAATTAGAAATCTGTCAGCAATGTTTGCTGAAACCAGTCTCTCAGAAAACCACAAAAATCAGCGATGTCCAGAAAAATGCCGTGATGTTCAGAGTAGACTCTGGTTTTCCATATAACCTGATATCTGCCATTCCTCTGCTTTACTCAGGACTGACTTCAGATCAAGAGTTGCCTGGGTCACCTCTTTCAAAATACCAGAATTGTCATAATTAAGAATCCTTTAGAAATTTATAATTTTTTCAAGACAAGATAAATTTTACTAGGTGTGATTCAAAGGATGCTTCATCTTACCCATCTCAGACAGTTGACTATTTTTTTTGAATCACTGATTCCAAATTCTTTAGTTTGAACAAATGCTTCCTTGCCACCTGTTCTGTTAAGATTATAATCTTCCTATCACTGTGATTAATATATTCTGCATAGACTGTCTTTCCAACATCATGTTTCACAACTGGGTCACTGTGATCAACTGCATAGGTTTAATGACCTCTCATTTAGTTTAATTATGGATATTTCACTCAGCAGTGTACAAACATCCATCAGTTGCTCCTGTACTTTACAATTTACACTCCAAAATATCATAAGCATCTTGCAACGTATTCAACTGTGTTTCACGGCAGCTTCTACACCTCTTTTTAAGGGATGACATGTAAGATAGTATCCCATTCAGTAGGGCTTGTGATGTTTGGCTGTGGGGTGGTTTTTTTCCCATTTGCAGAACTATGAATCCTCAAACCCCTTTCATTGATTCCCAGCTTATACATCCTACATTACATCTATGTTCCCAGACATGCCAAAAATTGTTTTGCTGGAATAATTCCAAATCTGTAACTCCCTGATAAAGGTGATATCCTGTTACAGAAGGGATATGTAAGCAGAGTATAATCAGTACACCCGGAAAACTAATAATTTTTACACCTTGAATTTGATTTCATAATTTCAAAATAAAGATTTCATAAAGGTTTGCTTTTCAAGAATGTCTCTGCTGATCCAAAGCCAAGTGTGTGGGTGTTTTTCATCTCACTGTAGTTGATTTAACTTGCATAAAGAAGACTTAACTTCCTCTCTATACTTCCTTTCAATTGCATAAACATTCCTGTGAGCAAGTCAGTAAGAATTTATGACAGATTTAGAGCTGTCTGGTGATAATTTATGAGTACTTTATCTTGGCCTGATTACCAAAATGTTTGTTATATGGCTTCACTTGTTTAATGTGGCAAGAATCTGTCAGGAAAAAACAACTCTGAAAGGGAAGGATAGATTAAGCTTTCCAACTCTACTCAGCTCTTATGAAAAAAGGCAGAATTATTTATTCAAAATGTTCTCTAAAATGGGCTTAGAGGAAGAAGAAGTCCAAGAATCCATAGGCACAAAACTTGTATTTCAAATGGAAAGCAAAAAGCACTTAACTGTTAAAAAAAGTACATTTTCTGTCAGTCATTGTACAAATACCACCATAACAGTTACACCTTTAAGATGCCACTGCTACTGGATTATCTGTGCTACTGACCTCTGACTGAAGTCACTTAAATTTCAACTGTACTTCCCCTGAGGAAGAATTTTTTGCTGTCTTCCCATTTGAACCAAGTCCGTAGGTTACAATACCTAATTCATCTGTTCTCATTTGGAAGTTTTGACTGTGTTTAGGAACTTCCAGATTTCTCTCTTCAAGGAACCTCCACAGCCATGAACAGTCACCTTAGAAATAGCAAAAAGTCTCGTGGTGTGGTCATTTCAATAGGGAAAACCACTTCGTCAGAACTCAAACACTGCACAAAACACAAGACACCCAAACTCAAAGCCCCTCACTAGTTGTCATAGTTATCAATTTCAGTTCAGACATCCAAAGTTTGCTTTTGGGAGAAATGAGAATATATCCAAGTTAAGACTTGTTGTATTTGCTGCTAACTGCTCAAAGTATTCACCATGGTTTAAGTCTCACTTTCTGGATATGCTCCTGCTTAAGAAAACAAACACATGGACAGATACATAGCATAATCCTAAAATAATTTCTAACCCATGACAGAACTCACACAAGGAGCAAAATAGGTAATGAAGGGTAAAGCAGCTTGAGAAACTGCAAAGTGTAAAGAGCTCCACAGCTAGTAGAAGTTTAAGGGGAAAAATACGTCGCAACTTCAAGAAATGAACTTTTTCTCCATGCCTACCATAACAAAAAGTTTAACTCTTGGAATAAAGAAATTTCTGGAAAAAAGGAGATAAAACAATTTAATTGATAGACTTCTAGCTTAGTGCTAGCTACTGTGGTTTATATATTTTTAAATATTTAAGATATGCTATGAGAAAAAAATCCAGTTTATGTGTAGTTCACTTGGATTGTACCTGTCTCTGGCAGGTATTCACTGAATTTAAGGATATTACAACATTGCAGTGAAAAACAAACTATTTTTCCACAGATTCATTTTGGCCACTTACTACTCTTCTTTTTGAATGAATCTTTGAATGAAGATCTCCCTCAAACTCAGTGCTCCAGACTATGAAAAATCAGCTGTTGAGTCAGTCAAGCTGAATCGTTGATACTGTAAAAAGAAAAAAATTATATATTATTTACTCTATAATTTTTAGAGTGGACAAACCCACAACTGTTTGGCTTTGAGCAATTGAGAGTGAAAAACGGTATTTAAAATATTTCTTTAAATGTTTTTAAAATTCAGACACACTCGGGCAACCTCTTTTTGTGTTATTATTAAGCATATATGCAAATAGAGGCAAAATTTAACTAACATTTTAACTAACATCTGTTCAAACTCTGAAACTGTTCCTCCTCACATTTCTTACTTCTGAAGTTTAAGTCACATATTGATAAAACCCCTCCCCGTCATTTCCTCCAATCTCTCATTTGTACAGCTGGAAATATAAATTGTATAATTGCTATCCTATACAAAGCATAAATAAACTTCACAGTACCTTGTAAGAAATCATGAAATACATTGAAAAAATTAGGAGCGACCTAGTTGCATAAGTGTATCATACGTTACCATCTAGATGCCAAGTGCTCAACCATCAAGACATGACTATTGACTTCAGATTGGATGAAGTAAAATGCTCAATCTGTATTTAGAGAAAGATTTCCACTGGCCTATGCCTGTCCATTCATCTGTTCTCTACAAAAATAATAATAAAACAAACAAAACAAAAAACAACCAACAAACAACAGTCCACACCACAAACCAAGAACTGTTAAAAAGACAAAACTCTAAGCGTTTCCCAATCTCATGTTAAAAATGTCATTCCTCTCATGAATTACTGCACTGCCATTAAACCAAAACTATATTTTTCAGGGTTTCCACAATCTTTTTTAACTATGCTACTTCTGCCAAGGGGCTTATAAACAACAGTCAATATTGATTATATAGAACAAATTTAAGTGGTTCTGACTGGGAAACACCAAAAGAAATGTCCCTGTCATTGTGTCTCTGGGGCCAGAAACTTGCTCTCAGGACATGAGAAGATTCAGATGTCTTAGCACTAGAATAAGAGTTTGAACCAGTAGGCTATGGCAGTCTTAACACACATAAACCTGCACACATTGACTCTAGTGAGGAAGAGGAGTATGGACCAGTTATTACTATCTTGCAGAATACTGCAGACAAATAATGTGATTTTTAGAACTACATTTGCTAGAAAGTACCAGTTATCTATAGAAATGAAATTCGCTGTGCAATTAGTAGAGAAGAATTAAAAGAGACGATTGCTCTAGAAGCATAACAAAAAATACCACTTTTTAAACTTATTTTAAACATTAAGCTTGCTTAGTGTACATTTATGCATTAGAAGTAATGCAAGCTTTACCTTTATTTGCTTTTTATACTACTGAATTGGATAAATTTGTCTTTGCCTAATTTTTAGTAATTTTAAACATCATGATTTTCAAAATTCACCTGAGTTCATATGTCATATGTTCCTAGAGAAACTGGACAAAGAGAGAAAAAAAAATCACAGAGGCACACAAATAAACTGAAAGAAGTAAAAATAAGAAGAAACTAAAAATACCACATAAACACACAGTCCACTTGTGTCATCCTAAGTACTCAAATGATCTCTCTTGGGTACAGAACAAGAATCACCTCTAGCCTGAAGGACCTGAATTCTAACCGTTCTTGGAGCACTTGTTATATGTACAATGTATGGTTTGTTAAATGGAAACAAGCACAGGAAGCTAATTTGTTCTGTAAACAGTCAGGCCCCAAGAGAGAAACTGCCTATTGAAACACTTAGAAGACACTTTGGCTTTCCTCTTCCTTTAGAATAAACACACTGATGCCACTTATATATAGTTGAACTAGTCCAACGATCACACAGTTGTGCTACATCCCACAAATGTAACTGTAGGAGGTGATAGAGGAAGTGCTGAAGTTGTCAATAACACATTCAGACAGAAAATCTTACTCCTTTATACTCACTGGGTTGTTTAGGACACACCCAGTGTCCCAAGTCCCAACTTAGGCCTCTATTAAATCTAGTTGCAAGGTTTCTCCAAAAAAAGTCCCCTTAGAAGAAAGGTGCAGTAAGTTAATTTAGAAAACATACAAAGAATCCCACCCAGAAAAGCCAAACCCTCTGCTTCAAACCCACCTCTCCTCAGTGTCCCCAAAATACCTAGACCACAACATGCAAAGACATGGATAGCATCATACTGCACAGCAGCAGTACAGGTCAACCTACAGCTAAATTCATGCCACAAACAAGTCTAGTCTCAGTTTAACAGCTTAGTTCATATTGGCAGAGACAATGATTGTATCCCATTCTTAGCTTGAAAGAGCAAAGTGAAATTGAGCACAAAAAAAAAAAAAAGAAAATAAATCACACTGAAAGTGTTCCGAGTATCTGTCACACTCCCTGTTCTCCAAATAGTAAGGTTCATTTGGCTTCTGCTTTTCTTGAAATCACAAAAATAAGGTGTCACAAGTCCTCAGAGATCTTGGGCATCATTATCACTGCCTACGAGCCCATATAAATTTGTGCCTTCATAGTAGACAGAGGAGGAAAGCAAATTATGGACAAATAGACCTCAGTGGTGCTATCAGGGGGAAACACCAGAAAGCATCTCTCAGCCACAGGCTGGACTTTTACACTCCTTAACTTTGCCATGCCATCTGTACTTGCTATGAACGAGAAAGGACAACCAAACAGTTTGGTAAGAGGTTCATGTTGTACCAGTTTGGTAAGAGGTTCATATTGTACCAGCAATCACAAGAACATACCTGAATTTTCCAAGACCTGCTGGTATTCTGGATTTACCAGTTTCTTGATGGGACAAAGTGGCCTCCCTGCAATGTCCTGTTCCAGGAGGGCAGAAAAAAAAAAAAACAAAACAACCAAACCAGCCTGCTTTCTTAGCCTGGCTTTCTCCTGAAACCTGCAGAGGCATCAGCTTCCATAAAACACCTCAGGAAAGCAGAGACAAGGACATAGGCTCTGTCATAGCTATATATACAACCTTGGGAACTGGGTGCCATACACTTCACTGAGTAAAAAAAACATTGAGGGAAAAAAAAATCAGCAATTTGCACAGCATTCTGTAGTAGGGAGTTTAACTGCATCATTTTCTAGGGGAGGCAGAATAATTTTGGGGTGAAGGATGTTTCTCTACTGGCAACAGGCTACCAGTTCCAGCTCTACTGACATGCTCCAGCACTACAAGAGATCTAGAAACCTTTACATGGAAGAAAATCTCAGGCAGTAACTGCATAGTTACTGAAGTAACTGCATAGTACTGAAGTTACTGCATAGTTACAGAAGTTGCATGTGATGCAGGAACGCATCCAGACAGGTTTTGAAAGTCTCTGGAGGAGACTCCACAATCTCTCTGGGCAGCCTTTTCTGTCACAGAAAAGTTTCTCCTCATGTTGAGATGGAACCTTCAATGCTCAAGTTTATACCCATTGTTCCTTGTCCTATTGCTGGGCACTAAAGAAAAGAGATTGGCTCCTTCCATTTGACACCCACCCCTCACATATTTATAGACATTAATAAGATCCCCTCTCAGTCTTCTCAAGAGTAAACATCCCCTGTTTTCCCAGTCTTTCTTCACAGGGGAGATGCTCAAGTCCCTGAATCATCCCCATAGCTCTCCCTTGGATTCTTTCCCGTAGATCCCCATTTCTCTTAAACTGGGGAGTCCAAAACCAGACACAGTATTCCAGGTGTGGTCTCACTAGGGCAGAGTAGAGGGGGAGGAGAACCTCCATACACTTGCTGGACACAGTTTTTCTTAAAGCAACCGAGGATGCCATTGGCCTTCCTGGCCACAAGAGCACATTGCTGTCCCATGGATAACTTACTATCCACTAGCATTCCAAGGTCTTTCTCCATGGTGCTGCTTTCCAGCAGGGCAACCCCTAAGCTGTACTGGTGCCTGGTGTTACTCCTTCCCAGATGCAGGACTCTACGCTTGTCCTTATTGAACCTCATGAGGTTCACCTTCGCCCAGCTCTCTCTCTTGTCATCCTCCTCCTGCAAATCCTATCTGTTCTTTGGCGCTTCAAACTTTGTCATTGCTAATTTTCTTCTTCCACCTCAGCTACATAGAATTACAGCCAGCTCCATACATTTGCACGTGAACACAACCATCTTGACTCTTAACACCACCTTCTACAAAGCACATCTTCCTCAGTTCCACCAAGTGTAATGCTGCTGTGTTGTCACATTCTTGCACAGTAATTCAAGAATGCACCAGTTATGTCATGATTCTTCAAGCTTCTGCACTGCTTTCTACTCACTTCAAAATGGAAATTGTCTATAAGCTCTGCTCATCCACCATTCACTATCTTCATTAAACCATGGTCAGTTTTTCTTATCATCAGTTTCATTAGCATTGTCAAAGATAACTTCCTGCCCTGGTTCCTCCTGTGAAATATTTATCCTGCATCTTTATAACCTAGTTGGGTCTCTAAATTGGATAGGTGAAAGCTACCAATGAGATCTGTGTAAACACTACAGACAGTAGAAGCAACTCTGTCCTGAACATTGCAGGACACGTTCCAAGACTTTAGTTTTCCTTTGTTCACCTTTTGCTCCATCCTCATATTTAATAATGATGCTTGCCTCTCAAAATATTTATCACATAGTTTGTAAGAAGCATTATATTTACACTGAAAATAAAGCCACCATAAAAGAGGTAGAACTCCCTCTCCCTCCTACCCTGTAAGAAAAAAAAAAAACCAAACAAAAACCCCAAACAAATAAAAAATAAAAACAACAAAAACACATACACACACGCTCAAGAATTCAGTCATTTGCCACTTTGGCCAATATTGCCTGGGTTATCTTTATTGAATGCTGTACATACTTAGAAAACAAAACACCATTTTTTTTTCTATTGTATTTCTTCTCTTTACATTTCTGTCAGCAGTACCTTGATTATACTGACCTGTTTCAATAGCACCTTAGAAATGGTAGAATTTCAAGTTAAAGAGGAAAAACTGGTGATTGTCAAGAACAGGCAAATACTAAGAATGTATATTAAATTTTCTGAAATGCACACACATAAAAAAAAAATCTAAAAGTCAGAATTTCACTATTCAGTATCAGCTGAGAACTTGCTAATGTACTTTTTACAATCAAGTACTTGGATGGAATGTCTTACTGCCAACTATAAAAATATGAAAATCATTATATTAATGCTTGTGCAGTTGCTCATAGCAGTTAAGAGGCAATTTTCTAGAACAAGGCTTACGAGGTATGTAAGAAAAATTGTTATCTATGTCAAGTATAATTAGTAGAAAACATCAAAATTTCTGCCCTATATTAAATCTATAAATAGACTGTAAAAAAAAATATATTAAAAAAGGAAATCACATGTTACCAGGCAAGAGATCCCTGTGAATGGAATCCCATGTAAACAAAGCTGATGGCAGTAAAATGCCTCCACAGTATAAACTGAATGCTAATTCCAAAAGGAAAAAAATAATTAAAATTCACACCTTGTTACATTTTTTCAATATATACCTTTTAAATCATTTCCATTCTCAGTTTAGCTGGTGGGTTGTATTTATCCTTTGACTGGATGTTTAGTACAATCTCTCCACTTCAATTGCAATATCTTTTCAGATCTTGCCTTCAGAAAATAAGACTCAAGATGTTTCCCTTACCAGGCATAGCTTATGCGTGTTACAATGCACTTTATCTCCACAAGGTTAGAACAAAGGTTCTTACCTCACATGGGAAGCTCTGATCCTGGAAATTGAATGGCTACTTGATTTGTTTTGAACGTTGAGCACCAAGATAGTTAGTTTAATTTTTGAAAGGAAGGATGTCCCTGATTCTTTCCATTCTGTATGAAATTAAAATCCTTGTACTACAGTAAAAGAAATTTTTTTGCATCTTACACAGTTGTGTTTGTGGCTAGAGAGTTCTTAGCCATCAGCCTTAGCACAAAATACAGTTTCAAAGTATGACATTCCTTATATCTTCAGGACTATTGATATTAATTTCAACTAATTTGAATAAATCTTAATACAATTTCCTTACAAAATTGGAAGTAACATGATTAAGATGCAAATCAAGACTTAACGTTTATAATAATGCTTATTAAAAACAGGACTAAATGCAAGTTCCTTTGAAAAACATGCATAAATGTACATAATATACATGAAAACAACAATGAAATATAATTCACAGCTTCATGACTGTCAGACAAACAGCAGAATTCTGTTTCCGGCTTTAAAAAAAAAAAAAAAAAAAAGGAATTATCTTTGCAGTGTCCAGCACGTTACTCACAACTTCTGTAATACATAAAGAATACCAAGATTATCAACAGTCACATACACTTTGAAGTTAGGGGACACATGTATTGACTTGAGGTTTGTTCCATTTGTGTAGAAGGTCTGTAATGATTCTCCAGTAGTTACATTCCACCACTAGAAAAAAATAAAAACACGCTTTCAGGTAGTTGAAAGAAGCTTAGAATAAATTCTATAAACAGGATTAGCATGGCAGGCCCAGTTGACTGCTTTCCCTAAAGAAGCAGAATTAAAAATAAAAATACAAGCAATCTTAAGTAGAAAATGTTTAGGATCAGTTACTATCAGATGAAAAGAAACTTCAGAAAGACTAAAGCTACTCAATTTCAGGAAAGCATACAAAATAACAAATCCAGGTACTGCTCCTTACTCCATTAAAAATGCAATCAGTAAACTGTAACATGACCAAAATTTAAAAGATTATGCATTTTTACGTTACCAAATTAATAAATGAAACACACTGTCAGACAATATAATTGAAACTATAGCTGGATTAAAAAGATTTAGCTGGACTCACAACTGGATCAGCCATGTACACATTTGAAACCATTTGCAGTTTTAATAGGGGACAGACTTCTTTCAGTGAGATTAGAATTTAGATACAGTAAGCACTAATAACAGATACAGAGAAACTTTCAACCATCACTTCACTCCATGAATATAGATTGAAATTTCACATTTCTCAGAAAAACTGTAGACCAGTGCAAAATTGAACCAAGCGCAATCCAGTAGGAAGTCTACCCTCTATTCTTGCAACATCTGAGTGCGATAGCAAAGTATCGAAACAGATTGCCTTCAGCTTTGATCATCTACAAAAGCAGATGGTATTACTACTTTTTAGTCGACAGCCTTTGTCAAATGGTTACTAAGCGACTTCAAAGAATTATTCTGGTATCACTTCCAACAGCTAAACACTGACCAACAATCAACTAACTAAGCACTGTGAGATGAAAACTCCACAATCTGTCATTTGACATACATGCAGTGTCTACTAACAGGTATTAGCTATGGCATGAGGAAGAAAAAAAAACCAAACACCCCCCCCCCAAAACCCCAAAACAACTCATGAGAAATTTAGAAATATGACAAACTAATTCACAGGCTGAAAGAAAGACCACCTCTCCCCCTTCCCCAAAACAGATGCCCAGTAGATGTCTGAACCAATGAAAGACTGACGAAAAGACCGATTTCAACCATTCTGCCATGCCCTCTTCTAAAAATTATTTATAGAATGTCTCTCAAGGAAGCAAATTATCACTTTCAATTCCTTCTGAATTTGGATTTATGAAAAAAATGAAAACTCAGTATCTTTAAAAAAAAAAAAAAAGTGTGACAGAGTATTCTTCTGCTCATTATATAAAGAACACAATTGCTGCTGAAATTGAGTGGATTTTAAGGCAGGCAAAAATGACTGGGAACTTTAATACTGAAGACGTTAATGAAAGACATTGCTAATAAAAATGAAATATATGGAGTTTGAAAACAAACTCCAAGTCTGAAGTCTGAATTGTTAAGAGACCTTTTCAGGGGGCTTTCAAATTTGGGAAGAAAAGTAGAAAGTGGTAAGAGAGTCAGGAAAATGGAGTGACTTTGTGTTAAGTAGAATGTTTCAGGTTTGTTTCTTCAAATTAGTCTGTGTTTTCCTTTAGAATTATCAGAGTATTGCCATTTAATTAGGTATGTTAGAATGTTTTATTATTTCAAGGATTACCTTAAGATAGCCTCCAGATGACACAAGCATTTTACTGTCAGGAGAAAATGAGAGGTCTGTTACCCAACCACCATGTGTTGGTTCTCCTTCGTCTACAGTAACTGGGGAGCAGAGGTGAAGTAATGCACCTGTTAAAATGTCCCAAATCTAAAAGAGAGGGAAGATTATGTGTGTAAGTAAACTTTATGGGGGGGGGGGGGGGGTGGGGTGTGGAAATCTCAAGTAAGGAAAGCTGAAATGTATTCTTCTATATTAGAGAAAAAAAAGCCTTGTAAATAAGCATTCTGCTTGAAGTGACAGAATAATCCAAAAAATGAATTATCTTCTTAGAAATGTATCATATATGGTGGATTTAATGACACATGTAATTTATGGTGAAAATATCAGTAAATCATGTGAATCAGTTCCTCAGCATCCACAGAACATAAATCTATCAATATGGTTACCAACTTTGGACTCGTGGCAAACTTTGCTATTTTCAACTCCCCAATGCTCACCACAATGCTAATAAATCAGACAGGAAGAATACAAACTATGAGAACTCTTCTGCCTGTGAACCTACTATTAACCAAATTCTAAAATAAACAACAAGGTCAAAGCAGTACCCTTATTTCTCCTTTGTCATCTCCAGTGGCCAATAATTTGTTATTAGGAGAGAAAGCACAGCACCGCACACAGGCTTCATGACCTTTCAGCTCATGGAGAACAGATGAACTTTCAAAGCTCCATATCTAAATAGAAAACAGTACAGAAGAGTGAAAGAGCTAAGTTCAAAACCAATTATGACGTCTTTCTAAAAAGGCATTAGTATTCAAATGTACTTAAGTCTTTTTGTATATATGCATGTAAATATGTGCATTTATTTATGCACTATATTGTAGTCCGTTTTTCTTTTATCATCTGAATCACACAAGAATGCATCTACTACAAACAAACTTTAATGAAACTGATTCATTCACAAGAAAGGTTAAAGCTGTTCATAGAAAAAGGATTCACTGATCAATTTAAAGCTCTATTTAAAAAATTCATGTGACACTTCAAAAATCTAATTATTTACTCCCAAATATTAAACAGTTCACTTCTTCTTGCACCTTGTTTCTGAAGAGTAATACCAGAACCTATGCACAGAACTAGAGGGTTCAGAAACTTTTCTTAAATTTCCAAATTAAGATTGCTAGGCTATTAACAAATCAATATAGAGAACTAAACAAAGTGTTCTCACAAACTTGGGCATTAAATGTGCTTTTTAATTCTACAGAAGTCACCAGGACAGTCTCAACTTACATCCAAGATCAATTTTGAGTGACTGTGAACAGCTTTAGAAATGTGTTCACAGATATAGGACACTTAATAGTAGAAATACAACAAGATAACTTAAATAATGACTATTTACCTCAGAATAAAAAAAAAAATTAAAAGAAATATAGCATGTGTTTTGGGACAAATAAGGCATCAATTTTATCTTTGTACAGAACTTAACCAACCTTTGCAGTTTTGTCAGCAGAAGTAGATGAAAATTTACTACCATCAGGTGAAACAGCGCAGGAAAGAACAGCACCTCCATGGCAAGCAAAATCTTTTTCTATAGTTCCAGTAGTGATATTCCAAACCTATCAAATATACAGGAAAAACAGGTTACTCTTATGACACTGTAAAAAGGCTAAAACACCTGCATCTTACACAAACAATATACAAGAGAAAACTCAGCTACATCGTTCTAATATGGCCAACGTTTTGTTATGCTTACTGCTATAGTTAAAGTACAACAAGAGTGTAACTCTTACTAGAAACAGAAAATGAAAAATTGAGTCTTAAAAGTTACCTTATGCTTTAGGATCAATTCAATAAAATGTGTGTCAACACAAAATGCAGTAAATACCAAATGCTAGATGAGACAGAAAAATGTATGTTAAGTGATTTGTCAATTCACAGCCTTTTATTTACCTTAACTGTTCCATCAAATGACCAAGAAAGAAGTTTTGAATTTTCAAGAAGTCTAAAATCCTTGACTGCTTCCCTGTGCCCTTTTAAAGCCACACATTCATTCAACTGCCAATTCCATACCTAGTAATAAAGATGGAATGCTTATTAAAAAAAAAAAATTATGGCAAAAATATGTTAAGAACAATGAACGGATTCATTTTTAAATCACAGAAATAATAAAAAATGTTCTTATGAAAGTGGGAACTAATTAAAAGGTCAGAGAAAATACATAGTAGAGATGCTAAAGCTGAGGATGCCATAGTATTATTTAGTAGTCAGTTTATGAGAGAGTTTCCTATCATACACAAATAATCTGATTTTCCAACTGAATTTGATGGTTAAAATTCACTGGCAATTTAAAATGAAAAAAGCAAGATAATGATTTCCTAGGCAGCCCAGAAGTTTTGGGTTTTAAACCTTTGACTGTTACAACAAATAGACTTCTGTCATCAGGCATACCTCATTTTCAATACTTAACTTTATTTCATATTCTTAAAGTGTATTTTTAATGCCATTTTGCTCTGCATTTTTATAACAAAATTACCCTTCAATTTTTAGTTCAACTATTCACTGAAAACTGAAGTGTCATTTTACTTTACAGGAGCCATTAAGCATCAATTTAATTTAAATGACAATAATTCAATAGCTTTCAAATTAATAGGTTTTCTGCATCAAAGAAAGAACAGAAAGCAGAGGTCTGAGGCACTGTCCACTAGAGGGAGCCGAGGGCACAGAAGAAGAGCTAAGCCACGTTAAACATGAAAGAAAAATCCAAAAGCGAGTAGATTGATGACCTGACTGTACTGCTTAATTGCCCACAGTGATGCCAACTCAAGCTAGTTTCACACTGAAACAAACACTCAAGTGGGATGCTGCATAGGTTACATGTATATCAGCAAGTAGGTAGATATTGGTAGATGTTGGGACACATTCAGTAAGCAATACAGTGCTGAGGACCAGCCCCCATATGTGTTTTAGGGATTTTACTTCAAATCAGCTCGTGTGGTTGTATAGATTGAATGCTTATTAGTAGCTGGAGCATGTGCTGTAGTTTAGGAATCCTGTCAGCATGCCTGCAGCTGCTCTACAGTGCCAAGTAAAGCACAGGAGCATAAACAACCAGGACATTCACTTCAGTAGTGCATCCGTGAGATGGGCTAAAATGCTAATACAGACACACCAGAGTGCTTCTCTGGAGCCAATCTACCTTACTGAAAGGCAGAGCTTATTAATTTGAGACTACATTCGTAGAGCCATTCTATTTCTACCTACTATCTGTATTCAGCGCTGTACTGGACTAGGTGGACACACTAGCCTGCTCTGAGACTGGTCTTTTTACCTCATTCTTTCAGAGAGTGTAAGCAAGCCCACTGACAGACTAACCATATATGGGCAGTTCTGGGTCGCATCCCAAGACCTTCCCATACACAACCAGAACTGTTGAGTTATTTTGTTTGAAAATTAATGCTCCTTTCACCCATCTTAAAGGATTTGGTGCCTTTCTATCATCCACAGCATTAGAAGTAGAAATTGTCCAATATTCATTATCGTACAAGGTATAAATAAAGGCTACAGTTTCTACAGTCCCTTACACCAAGAAGGAGCAATACAGAACACAGTATAGTCATTTACTGACTTTACATTACCTATAAATAAAAGATCTTTAAAAAAAATTGTAAGTTAAGACATAATTTTAAAAAAGTATCTTCCAAACCTGTATAACTGAATCATGAGCACTTGAAATGAGAGTCTGGCAGTCAGCTGTAAATAGACAATGCTGCACAGGTGTCCTGTAGGCCTCCCGGGACTTCAGAGATTTCCCATCCAACAACTCTAATACCTTTATGATGAAGAATGCAGTAATTATATTTATTTTACATACTTGAGGGGAAAAAAAGAGCATGCAAATCCTTTTTTAAATAACACAAGATTGTAACACCCAAAAGTTTGTATCAGCTTAGTCCCTGGTAAAATGAAATTCAAACCTATATTATTAGCACTACCTTTAAATTATTGTCTTAAATTAAGGCATCTCTCATAAATGTAAAAACTTTTAAAATACTATATTGAAGAATATTATCGTACAAAGTCATTCAAATTGCATTACCTTAAAAAGAAAAAGCACCAAGAAGGATGTTTTCCTACTATTTTTTAAATAAAATTCAGGGTTTAATACCTTTATTGTTCCACTCTCCTGTCCAAAAGCTGCAAATTTAAGATTTTTACTTAAGCAACAGCAGGAAATGGGGGATTCTTGAGCTGCTGTCTGCATAATAACACTGTCTGCATTTCCACTGATAAGCTGCAAAATAGGAAGTTAAGTTATTATAATATTTTAAAATTTAAACTTACATAAATTACAATATAGAGCTAAGAATGCAAAAAATAATAGTATAACAGTTTCAAACTTTGCATTATCAGTTACTTCTGTAAACCAATTGCTTTGAATCTCAGTGTAACTATCTTCATAGAATGCATTTTGAATAGGAGAAGTTTGCAGAAGAAACTCACCCCAGTATTAGAAGGCTTTTCAAAGTTTGCCTAATTACAGAAAAAAATGTAACTCAAAACACTATTCCCAAATTACAAAAGCCATATAGTGAGCTCCATGCTCAAAGGTACCCTGATTATACAGCTCATGTCAAATGGAGCATAAAATTCTGTAAGTGCATCCTCCAAGCATGACTTCAAATTTATTAGCAGAGACAATACTAAAAATCTGGATTTGGTATTGCCCCCAAATCAATTTCCCAGTGGAAAAAATAAAATCTTTAGAGTATAATGATTTACAAAGTTTAAGTTTACAAAGCTACCAGTGTGAAACGTGTAAAAATGAATATACTACTCATCAAAAGGTGAGTAAGACTGCAATTCTGTGAGATTACAAATTACAAAGGGCAAAACATCATGGTTGCAAGACAACCTTCTATTAGAAATGTAATAGCAGAGATATACTGTTAAATTACAGTATACACACTTTACTGCAATTTGTCTGTTCAGTCAGTTTCTCTTCTTGTGCAAGGGTGAAAATTCTATTCTCCTAAAACGGAGTCTTCTCTCATGATTGCACCTCTACAGGGTATGAGAATTTTGTTTTTAGGGCAGCAAATCTAAGCACCATCTTTCTCGAGGAAATGGTACAAGTAAAGTTAAAACAGACATATATTAATCATAAATAAATAGATCAGGTCCACTAATGAGAGCCAGATTACACCATTACATAGTAGTCACTACAGATTTAATAATAATGATGATGATAATAATAATAATAATTCATTAAGATTAAAAAGTAACTATTATCCTAAACCACTTTTCTCACATATTATTTGTTCACGTAAATTTTAGTTTCAATATTGACCACTTTCTGTTGACTCAAAGTCTAAAATATTTTTCTTACAAATGCGCCATTGAAGACACTTCAGCTATTTCCACATCTGCAATCTCCACTGTTCAAATATCACCACTATTCAACTTAAAAAAATTTTTAATAGGATTTTTAGGTAGAGTTAGAAATGGCTAACTTCCTGGTTATTTTCTGTCCTGCCAAGAAGAAAGAAACAGGAAGTCCAAGGCAAACAAGAAGGTAAGTTTCTGCAAAGAAAGCTCTCATTATAGTAGTCTCCTAGGAAAAGCTGAGCATCTCGACTAGAAAATATTATTATTAGCCAGGTTTACATAGCTCACGTTTGCCTTTGGCCAAATTAGGAGAAGGACACAACTCTACATAAAAATATTATCTCCACAGCGTCCTTCAGTGCAGGGAAGTGGAATCTATTCTATCACTCACCTACCTATACATCCAGCGGTAAGAATACTCTGTTTTCATAGCCCAGAACAAAAATTCATTTGTATTCAGATGCTGCTTTAGGCTAAACACCTGAAATAGCTGCCTCATGGTCGAAGGTATGGCATTACCCATTTTGTGGGTTAACATGCAATTGGTTTGTGTAAGGCAGAATTCTGCAACAAATATTGAAGTGTTTCTGCTTTTAGACAGTTGGAGTCAAGTAGAAGCGTGATCTGAATGAACTGTATTGCCTTCACTTCAAAGAAAATCTTATTATTTGACTTTGATGCAGTAAAAGAACCATGATTTAAAAAAAAAAAAAAGAAGTGTGTTATCATACATGTATCTGCTAAAGATTCAACTGCTAAAAGTCACAAACAAGCATTTCTTTCAGCGCTTCCCCCATTTCACAGTGAGATTTGTAAATAACGCTCAAACGTACATATTGGGGTAATACTGATCATATATAGGTTCATATATGTACATATTGAGAAATACAGCTTACTTGTAAATGCTTCTGGTTGTAAATTGCCAAAATCATGACTTCATCATTGTGAAATACAACATCGAGTTCACTTTTTAGCACAGCATCAGATGACTTGCACACCTTCTTTGTTTCCCAAATCTGTTGAAGAACACACTATTTCATTAGTTTTATTATGGGACAAGATATAAAACTTGCTGAGTAAGAGCAGCTGTAAACCTAAGTCTTACAAACTTGCAAGTAACACTGATTTTATTTTTTAAGATGCTATTTTTATTTACTAGGGAAGATAGCACAATTATTGCAGCGATTCCAACTGATGAAATGGAAAAAAAAAATTCCAGGGTGACTACTACATTTCTCTGCAATTAAAGCCATAGCTATAAAGTCCACAATTTTCTAACCCAAAGACGTGTTAAAATCCAATTACAAAAAAATATCAACTACAGATTTCTATACTTTAATTGCTTTCAAAGTTTCAAGAATAGAAGTGTTAACTTGGGAGAAAAGGAAAGGTTACTTTGGTCAGTTATAGTTCTACTTTTACAGGTTTTAATGAGGTGTTACTATGATAGAAATCTATCCTAAATATTTACATGCAAATACATCTAACAATGATATAGCAAGTCTGCTAGGATCCTCAACAAACTTCAGAATTCCTGATTCAGATACAGTCTAAAACAAAACAGAAGGTTACAGTTACTCTTGAACAGCCAACAAACTTTAAAAATATCATATAAAGTAAATTTAGACAAACAATAACTAATGAAAAAAGCCAGCTTATTTTACTGTATATCTAAATAATTTTATAATTTCTTAACAAATATTTACATTGGCTATAAATGTACATAAAT
>JANHGN010007965.1:0-19758 GCA_024605025.1 Megaceryle maxima | reverse complement strand
AAACAAAAGCCTGAGGAAAAGAGACACTCTTCCAGAGCACTGTTTCAAACAGGGTTCTGTTGGACTAGGTTTCTCATTCCCCCTCCATATACCTGTTTAATCAGTCATGCACTACAGAACACCAAGTCCATCTTTTGTGCTCTCTGTAATTGCAAATCAATCATTATAGAGGAGTCTAAGCAAGAGGAAAATACTAATAGGAGTACAGAAGTAATAGCTAATTAATTGCACTTGAAGCTTTGATAATCCAAGTGGCCTAGCACTCTGACAGGTAATCATTTTCGGACTGATTTAATAATCATGTTCATCCTGACACTTCCCCCTTCTAATGGGTCTTAAAGTCATTTGGCTTTAGCTTTGTAGCTTTGTTTTATTTATTAATTTTAGAACCTGAAAAAGATGAAAGCATTCAATGTACAAGTCCATCAAATATTCCACTTACAGCATTACATGATCATGACAAATAAGATAAAAGATTCAATGAAGAGTGTTCCCAAGTGATTTGAAGCACTGTCAAGGAATTCTTCAGATAATGAAATCTCTTGAACTGATGGAACAAAAAGCTGTAAAGATTTCCCTAGTACTGGGGGAAGGTGAACAGAGGGCCTGATCTAAAGCTTTTCAGATTGGGTTCTCCATATCACAGAATTTGTTTCCAAAGTTATAGAATCATAGAAATGTTTGGGTTGGAAGGGACCTCTAGAGGTCATCTAGTCCAATCCCCCTGCTGAGAGCAGGGACATCTTCAACTAGAGTAGGTTGCTCAGAGCCTCATCAAGCCTCACCTTGAATGTCTTCAGGGATGGGGCCTCAGCTACCTCCCTGGGCAACTTGTTCCAGTGTTCTACCACCTCATAGTAAAGAACTTCTTCCTTAGATCTAATCTAAATCCACTCTTTTCTAATTTAAAAACATTGCCCCTTGTCCTTTCACTCCAGGCCTTTGCAAACAGGTCCTTTTGCTGTCTTTTTGTAAGCTCCCTTCAGGTACTGGAAGGTGGCTGTTAGGTCTCCCTGGAGCCTTCTCCAGGCTGAACAAACTCAGTTCCCTCAGCCTGTCCTCGTAGGAAATGTGTTCCATCCCCCTGATCATCCTTGTGGCCCTCCTCTGGACATGCTCCATCAGGTCCATGTCCTTCCTGTGCTGAGGGCTCCAGAGCTGGACACAGTATTCCAGGTGAGGTCTGACCAGAGCAGAGTGGCAGAATCCCCTCTCTCAGTCTGCTGGCCACACTTCTTTTGATGCAGCCCAGGATGCAATTGGCCTTCTGGGCTGCAAGCGCACACTGGCTGCTCATGTCCAGCTTCTCGTCTGCCAGCACCCACAAGTCATTTTCTGCAGGGCTGCTCTCTATTGCCTCTTCCCTAAGCCAGTATTGATAGTGGGGATTGTTCTGGCCCAGGTGCTTGCTCTTGTTGAGCCTCATGAGGTTCACCTGAGCCCACCTCTCCAACTTGTCTAGGTCCTTCTGGATGACATCCTGTCCCTCTGGTGTATCAACAGCACCACTCAGCTTGGTGTCATCTGCAAACTTGCTGATGGTGCACTTAATCCTGCTGTCTATGTCATTGATAAAAATGTTAAACAGGACAGGCCCCAGTATGGACCCCTGAGGGACACCACATGTCACTAATCTCCATCTAGACTTTGAGACAGTGACCACCACCCTCTGGATGCAGCCATCCAATCAATTCCTTATCCACTGAATGGTCCACCCATCAAACCTGTATCTCTCCAACTTGCCGAGTAGGATGTTGTGGGGGACTGTGTCAAAGGCCTTGCAGAAGTCCAGGTAGATCACGTCCACAGGTCATCCCTTGTCCACTGATGCAGTCTACTGCATTCTACTCTGTTGTAGAAAGCCACTAGGTTTATCAGGAAAGATTTCCCCTTAGTGAAGCCATGCTGGCTGACCTTGATCACCTCCCTGTCCTCCATGTGTCTTATCAGACCTCCTAGGAGAATCTGCTCCATGATCTTCCCAGGCAGAGAGGTGAGGCTGACAGGTCGGTAGTTCCCAGGTTCCTCCTTTCTACCCTTTATAAAGATAGGTATAACGTGTCCCTTCTTCCAATCACTGGGGACTTCACCTGACTGCCAGGACTTCTCAAATATTATTGAGTGGTTTGGCAACTACATCTGCCAGTTCACTCAGAATTCTGGGATGCATCTCATCAGGTCCCATAGACTGATGTATGTTCAGGTTCCTCAGGAGGTCACGAACCTGATTTTCACATACAGTGGGAGTGACTTCACCACCTTGATTCCTGCCTTGTAGTTTTTTTACTTGGGAGGCATTGGGAGAGGGGTTGCAAGTGAAGACTTATGAAAAAAAAGTCATTGAGAACCTCAGCCTTCTCTTCATCTGTTGCTACTAGCTCCCTATTCTTGTTCTTCGGGGGGGTATGCTTTATTTCACCTTCCTTTTTTCATTGATGTACCTGTAGAAGCCCTTGTTATTTTTTGTGTCCCGTGCCAAGTTCAGCTCCAACCATGCCTTGGCCTTCCTGACCTCATGCCTACACAATCAAGCAGCATCTCTGTACTCTTCCCAGGATACCCATCCCTGTTTACACTGCCTGTGCATCTCATTCTTAGCTTGACCATCTGGTAATTACTCAGCCATGCTGGTCTCTTCCCTTTCTTGCTTGTGATTTCTTGCAGGTGATTTCTTACACTTAGGGATCAAGAGCTCTTGTATTCCACACAGAAGTCCTTGCAGAATATCTATCAGTTAAAAGAAGCAAAGATTACATGTCTAAGAGGACACCTCACATGTCATCTTGGAAATAAATTGCTTGTGTGTCAACATGGGCTTTCAGAGAAAACCAATGACATTCACGTCATTCAGGAAAAGCACCAGTGTTACTTACAGCACCCTGCCGTTGCTCACTCTGGTCACCACGATGCCAAAGGGATTCGGCTTCACATCCACTTTGTAGTTTAAATTGGTGGCTGCAGATCCAGTGAAAGATCGCACATGTTCATGAGGGACTTCAAATCTTTGTGTATTAGGATCAGTGATCTGCACATATTTAATCAACAGAGGTGTTGGGCCTTTAAAAACTAGTGCCTAATTAAAACATTTTCTATCAGTAATACATAGTTCTGACTTAGGATATTCCCATTCCTATTCTAGTCTCTTCTTCTGCCTTCGCTGTTAATCACTTCCAACTTTCATCACTCATTTTTAGCCATTTCCCTCACAGTATTTGACCCTGTGTTTCCCTGGCTCAGCAGGAACCCACCACAAGAGGAAGGCCTTGCACAGAACAAGCTTCTGCTCAGTCCCAGAACCCATCATTACCCCACCTTCATGGCAGGGGCTGTTGAGTTTTCCATAGAAAGAAGAAACTATTAGAAGACCTAATGTCTGTCAAAATGATTGAGAGATATGGCCAGGCCATAAATAAAAACTAACACTTTTACCCCCAAATTTTTCTGATGAGGAAAAAAGGTAGAAAATATAAGAGCTGAGCTTTTCAAAGGTCTCAGCAATTTTTTCATGCAGAAATCCCACTGTGCTGAATGCTCATTAACCTGATGCATTGCAGCAGCAGATAGGACAAAGAAAGGAGCCAAGTTCTTCAGTGGGAGTCATGAGAGGGATTAATCCAACCCTCCTAACTTCATTGCACAGTAACAGCCAATCTAAAATCTTGCATAGAACATGATGCCTAAAACAGCATAGGAAAAAAAAAAAAAAAAAAAAAGAAAAAAGAAATACAAAACCTTGAACCGGAAGCGATTTGGTGTCTGATACTCTCCCGTAAGGAGGACAGTGTTGATATCATTTCCAAAAAGGGAAGGTGATGGCAGCCTTGTTAATGTAGTCTCGAATCCTTGGGAGAAAAAAAACTCACGTTGCAATGTTGTGTTGAATTGAATGTCTGCACATGACTAACTTGGGGAGCTCAGCCTACAGCTTACCTGCCTGAGTTGTTCTTGTCGAACCATCCACTTTGTACCCATGGTTTGAAGAGAAAAAACACCAGGGAACGCTGGTATCACTCTGAGGACTCCAGCAGCAACCACGCAGGGTGCAGGTGCTCTGATTCAAGGACACAAGGGGCATAAATGAGCTGATTTTATACAAGTAAATCCTCTGTACTAAAACAGTTAAAACACATGTGGAGTGTGTTTTACCCCAAACACCAGAAACCTTAATAATATCTGCAATCAGATTAAATCCTTCCCTGAAATTTTGTTATGTGAATTCAGTGTCACAGAATAAACAAATAGAAAGGATTTGAGGGGGGGATTCAAAGTAGAAACTTGCTTACTAGACATTTATTCTTAAAACCACAAGATCCACAGGCAAAATGAACATTTGAAAAAAAGTATTGCAACATTTGAGCTGTGACAGATGCAGTGTAGTCTGACCAGAAGTCACATGCACTGGAGAGGGGATAAAAGTTATAGTTGGCTTAATATCTGGTAAACATCTGTTTTAGCATCTACATCTGCATAATTGATCATTGTGTATAATATCTAAAATTTTATGTAATTTTACAATATTGGAAGTGTTCAGATTGCTTCTGTGGAACCTCAAATCAAGATAAATCAACTTTGTTTTTAAAAAACCCCAAGCAAATAAATACATTGTTCAAAACCTATATCTAAGTGTAGTGGCATCAACCTTCACACTATCTATCAGTAGTCTAATAAGCTGCAGCACCTTTGCTTTGTTGTTAGAAATTAACTTGTTCACGTGCTGCTTGCCTGAGTTTTATGTTTGAAGATAAGACTTGAGTACTACATCACTAAGTTTCCACATGTTTCCTCACATTAAAAGCCCAACTCATTACTTAGGGCAAAGGGCAGTAGCAACACAAGTTTCACTGAGGGCAAAGGGCAGTGTCCATAAGGGATCTCAGGTATCCAAATCCAACATGCAGATCTTCAAGGCCTTTCCCTCCACACCTGCCCACTAACAGAAGGTGTTTCTGCCATCTGATTGTGCTCAAGTGGGTTTTTTTGTGTGTTTGTGCCATGCTTATTTAAAATATTCTGCAGCTTGGAACAGTGATGGAGCTGGTCTAAAATACTTGTTGACTATTTTCAGCAGTTACTTTACAGTCCAGTGATCTAGCTAGATCTCATTCTAGTGGATTTGTAAGCTATAGTTCTGTATTTTCACGGCATGATGGGCTTGCTGCATAAAGAATTAAACACAAAAGTGCAAGATCAGTTACGCCTGACATGGGAAAGGAGCAGGGTTCATCCAAAGGCACTGGAGACGCTGTTATAAAAGCTATCATTTAGTGAAAATAAAGATGAAAGCTGATCACAGCCTCTGAGCTATAATGCCAGCATAATAGGTACGAATACCCAATAAAGCCAAAGAGAAAGTAAAAACTTAATTAGAAATAATCCTGGATACCAGGAAACAGTTTATTCTCGGATATAGCATGAGATGGCATCAAAACACTGAACTGAGCACCACAGATTGAAAGAATAGCTTGTCTTTGTATGAACTAAAATATTTCTTTTATGTCCACTCAAACAAACGTCTGCCAGCAGGATATTCTGGGAAAAAACCACACAGAAACAAAACCAATATCAACAATACACCTTTCCCCTGGACTTTCAGAGGTTTTGGTCCAGTAATGGACTGCATTAGATCTGCTTATGGTAGTTTATTTTTTACTGGTGCATTCTCATTGTCTAATCAAACTTCATGGCAATTTTCCACATCAGTGAATAGTTAATAAGTACCCATGTCGTTTCATTATGTCTATCTTCGTCAGCCCTGTGATTGGTTAATAAATATCGATTTGCTTTCCATACTTTTATCCTCTGTAATTCCACTCATTTCCTGGCTTCCTCTCGGACACCTTCAGTGAATTCGGAAATCAAGACAGACACTAACCTGCTTACATGAGCTTAGGCAAATCATAATTTTCCCAGCTGCTATTTATTCTGAAAACCACTAATGGAAACCATTACAGGAGAGTTATGTTGTTCTAAGTGGGTGCCTGCCGTTTTACAGCTTTGCTGGTTGCTGTATCAGAATAGCTTAAGAAGGACAATCAAAATGGATACAGGAAAAATGTATACAGGAACGAATGAATGAATGAATGAATGGTTGAATGGATGCACTGGGGTGACATTCTGGTTTCTGTCAGGCATGCACCTTATAACTTCCATTAGGGCACAGGTTAAAGGTGATAATTATCTCTAATCCCGTGAAATCTGCTGCCTCATCTTCACTAAGGAATGAACAGATTCAGGAACCATTTATTTTACCTCCAATTCCAGAGCAGGTAGCCCAGTATTTAAATCTGCATCTGGCCCTACTTTTCTGCTGGCATCTATAATAGGATTTTTTTTAAAATTATTTCTAATCAGCGATGACAAAAAAAGCAAGGGCAGACTTACAATAAGGCTTCCAGTTGCAAACAGAGCAAAACTATTTCCCTCACTGCATGATAAGTGCAGCACTTAATGTGGGGTGACTGGTTCCAAGGTAGTAATTAAAGTGATCTGCATGACTGCTCCTACCATGGTGTGTTTGCTCCTGGGGGGGTGAAGGAACAAAAGAGTAGAGGAACAGGCTGTGACTGGAGCCTTCACTAACTTGTTCGCCCACAGGACTTTGTTGAACTATATATCATAACAAAACCCACGGCATGACAGAAGTTTTAACAACTGTCACTTCTGGAATTAGACTGGGAATTTCCTCAGAGATTGAGACAGCTGGTTAATAATTTTTTATACCTCTGAGAATGACATAAACATCACACATCATTATATATTCACTACTTTTTCTCCGAAGCTGCCCCCCTCAAACAGAAGAAAGATGCCAGGCATTGACCAGATTCCATCAGAAAATGAGACCATTCATTATAAAGATGAAAAATAATAATGACAATTAAAAAAAATAAATAATGGCCTTTGAAAACCAATGACTACAAAAATGTTCTGAATGTGAAAGCACTGAAAAATTAAGTTGATACTCTTCACAAGGAAGGAACTCACAGGTTTTTAAGCCAAAATGTCATTTCTAAGTTTTGCTCTCTCCCAGATAAGAGACACCACAACTGAGAAAAGAAGACACTGAGATTCATATTGGTTCTGAAAGGAAACTGTGACCAATGTCTCATATTATAAATGTCTTGTGCAGCTGGTGAAGCTCATCTCCACCTGTTATTTCTGAACTATTATAAATGCTAATACTTGATCATCAGACAAAAAACCCCAAAACCTGTTCAGGAGAAGCTGTTAAAAGAGTAACTTTTTTAACTCCTTGAGGTCTCACTAATTGTTTTTTTCCACCTATCCCAAAATCAAACTGCTAGGACATATTTTGGAAGTGGTCTTCAACCTTTGACAGCAAACTGCTACAGTGGCGTGAAAAAACAGACTTTCTGTCAATGGGCTGACATGGGTTGTACAGGAGTTTCACACCCTGAAAAGTGCTGAGGTGATCACAGATTTAAAAAAAAGTTAAGAAAACAACTGACAGAGACAAGTGGAACTTTCACAATTAATCATGAGGCTTTACAGGATAAAGCTTACTTTCTATTTTTTGCTAGAATGTTTTCAGACCTTTGTTGCTATTTGATCCGGGATGCAGTCAATTCGCTCTGCTATTAATATGCTCCGACATTGTGGCAAAAATTCTGTTAGGGAAATAAATGAATGGGTTATTACCAGGATTTCCAAACTGTAGGAATAACTTGATTAACTCTAACTCAGTAACTGCTTCTGCTGGGTGTTTCTTACCAGCTTGAAATTCTAACCATTAATAAAGATTCAGATGAGTGTAAATTATTGCTACTGTAATTTCTTTCTACCTTTGAAAAATTGCATAGAACTATCTCAGATTAAGGCAGGACAACTTCACTTTCAAGTTTTTGAACATATGGGTGACCTTGATAATTTTATTTCTTAATTAATCCAGTTTTCAGTAAGTCCTGTAGCTCCATGTGCATTGCTTCTTCTGAAAATATATGCCAAATTAAAATTGGAAGAACTTTTTCTTCAATGGTGCTGTAGTGATGCTCTCACATCCCTGAAATACTGTTCTTCCACAGGAGCTTGAATTAGAGCCTCAGGTGAAAGCACCTAAAAGCTCCATTAAGATGCTTCATTAGATTTCAGGCTTGTCAGACCAAATTTAAGGTGACCTCTTGGCAACTTTAGCTGACAAAAGGGTACCTGGTGGCTGTTTCCAGTTTCTTCCAAGACTGGAAGTTTGTTTAAATGTTTTGGAACCCTGTCTATGTTTGGAATGAGAGTATGAAGGGCAGAAATCTTATCTCATGCTGAGACGTGCACAAATACACGGACTCACCTGCCTTCATGATCTGCAATATACACACTTGTGCTTTTTACTCAGGCAGACTCTGCTCAGCTTGTGACAGGAAGAGGCAGAAAACACACAGATATTAGCCTGTATGGGCAGATTTACTAAAACACCAAAGTGTTTGTTTTGCATCACCAATTATTTTGGTTTTACAGCCGTTTTCACCTCCAAGCAGTTTGCTTCAATCACTGTATGTAAATGGAATTACTCACACAAAGTGGAATGGTATGTAAAGCAGGGTGCTCTAGATCACATACCTGCAAGACAAGTGGTTTCTAATGCACCAATACATTAGCAGGAAACACTGTAGGTTTTTATGGTTATAAGTTATGTTCCACACAGTTTGGCTGCTCCCACATAGTCTCTCTGATCCTTTTTCTTTTTTTAAATTGTGGTCATTTTTATACTCCAAAATTTTGAAATCATACCAGTTCTGTGTTTATAAGCCAAGTCCAGTATTGGGAGGAAGGGATAAATGTTTTTTTCATGACAATAAATTATGAGTCATGCTATTTATTATGTTAATAGATGGTAACTTTACTCATGTTATCTGTAGGAAAGATTGACAAAGAATCACCTTTGGGTAATGATAAGAACATAAGAGTTAACAGTGAGAGTCAGGACTTTAGAGTGTTTTGGGGTTTTTTTGGTTTGCCCTTTTTTTTTTTTTTTTTTTTTTTAACAGTCCTCACAGATTTTAATTTTTCTCAGGTAAACATCTGAATCCAACAGTGACAGACATGATGCCAACATTATTAGTCACTGAAGTTCAGTGGCATTTACAATAGTGTCAGCAAGCAGAGATGAGCAGGTCCACTCAGGCTTTTTGCTCTGGTCCTACAGCAGCAATGGGAAGTACCTACCTATGGTTTTGACTCCAGATTGTCCTGAGAGTAAAAGTGCAGTGAGGACACAGATTACAATCTTCAGCAGGCAGATGAGGACAATCAGGGTGATTTCCAGCCCACTGCACTTCCTCTTGCCCATCTAGATCCAGAAAAATACCATTGGTAAAAGGAAAATACAAGTAACAGCATTGAAAGCACTATAAAATACATTACTAATTTAATAAACTAGCAAACTTTATAAATTATTCTGGAATAATTTGTCCTTTAATCCCAGAGTCTAAACAACACACTTATTAAGGACTACATGCAATGTAAATCTCCAAAATAATTCACACGGTGCAGATTACTGCACAGATTACTTGTGGGCAATCACTGAGAAATAGATTTTGTTCCCTGCAAACCACTTCACAGACAAAGCACAATTTTCTCCTGAGATTAATTTATGAGATTTCTTCTCTTTTTTTCCTTTTTTTGTTTGGTTTTTTGTTTGTTTTGTTAGCTTTGTTTTGGTTTATTTTGGGGGGGTTTTGTGGTCTTTTGTTAAAAATGTATTTGATAAAATGTCTAATGAATTCTGATAGTGTACTCATGACATGTGGGAAAGGCAAGATGGAGATTTTAAAATTACAGCAGAAACGAGGGAGAGTATGTCGATGGACTCAGTACCTTAAATTCCTGTGGAAAACTGACCTTTTCCCAATACTGCTGGTTTTTTGTGAGGCTGCACCAAGGGGGCTGTGCTGGCTGCAGAGCCAGCAGCTCAGCCCTGTGCGAAGGACAGCACAGTACCATTAACGCTGAACTGCGCACCAGCAATAAAACTAATTAAAACTTATCTCCAGCATCCAGATCAATAAACACTGGCAGCAGTGCCTACATTTTACATTTGGTCAAGAACATTTAACCTTATAAAAGAGCCTTAAATACAGAGAACTTGGTTCTTTTTAGTTAAAGCAAAAAACTGTGGAAATATATGTGTATTGCACTGACATATCAAAACTCTTTTCCATGTTTTAGAGATGATCCAAAGAAATGAAAAATACTTTAGAAGAAGCTTTTTTGGGGGTGAAATAACATTTTAAATTTATTTTATACTCCTGCCTCCCATTTCTTCCAAGTATAACCTATCACCCCACCTGCACCCCTACTCATGGAAATCCCACAGACACAGGAAGGAACAAAGAGTAAAATCAATACTGGCTCCATCAACTGTCCCCACACTTAGACAACTAAATGCTTTTCTGTATAGTGATTAATGAAGAAGCTTTTATAAATAACATGGTGCTATTAAGATTTTCTCCATTAATATCAAAATTTGCAGTTGTTTTTACTATTATGTTTGTTGTTACTCTCCCAAGGAATTTTGCATTTAAAGGCTGCAACTACACTGTATATTGCAAAGCATCTATCTTAAGGCCTGTTCCTTACAATGAGGAAATAATAGTCCAGCAGTTCCTCCTCTGAGGCCCCTTTAACATTGCCTGAACACATGTCAACTAGGAGTCCTAAAAGTAACATTCATATTCCTGAAAAACTGAATTTTATTAAAGTTTTTGTCATCAAACCCTCTCCATTCCTTCCATTCTCCCAACTAGAATGTTGCATTTTGATTCTTTCCTTCACATGGTCTCCCCCAAGAACTGACACCTTGGAAATAAAGCTTTATAATTTATATTTATAAGTTCTGTTATGTGCTGTGTACTCAGCAGTGAGGTAAAGGTGTCCGGAAACTTGTATGCAATGGAAGGGATGACATACCTTAAAGCCCCTCTGGTTCCTTCATCTGCTGTTCCTGATTGTGCAGCTCAACATCAAAGGCGATGCTTTATCCTTTGCTGTTATCAGCTCATTGCTCTGTTTGCCAGCCCATCTACCAATGGCAGGCACATACATGACTACAGGCAGATTGCAGAAACTCTTTGGACTAAACATCATTACAATGATTATTGCAGCCAAGGAATGGCTGGTTAATTAATAATATTTTGGTTCAATATGATGTGTCAGATTCTGCAAGTGAGGGAAAAGCAGTCATAAAATGCCAACAAGTTTATCCATGTTGCATGACTAAACAGTTTTCATTCCATATCTTTGTTACTAGAACCTTCTTATTCTTTGTCTATCATTTGTGCTTTAAGCACCACAAGAAGTCACTAGATGTTCCCAACTGAAGAAAAGAGCTATTAAAAGAGTTGCAGGAGAGAATCTAATTTATCACCATTAAAGCTTTTTAAAGAATTATTTATAAAGTATTAGTATTAATATGAAACATTGTGTTATCTTATAACTGATATTATAATTAATATTAAAAGATAGTATTAATAGAAACAGATTTCATAGGATGCTAACAGTAAACATCAAAAGCAGAAGAAAATGTTGAATGATTAACATGGAAAAGAATTTATAGGAAAAAGGCTTCAATCATAATCTTAATAGGAAACCTTCATATGTAAATGGGCCTTTTTTTCACAACACATAGATAGAATCTTAACATTAAATCTTTATTTTCCAAGGGAATGTTTTCAGTTCGTTCTATTAAAGTATTTACAAGTTATTTTTCAATAATGTAGAAATGGCTGAGAAGTGCCACTTGTATTCTTTGAACTGTTCACAGATTTATTCAGTTTCCTCAGTAGCTCACCTCCAACTGTGAAGTTCAGGAATGAGATGTGTCCTTTCTGAGCACAAAGGGAATCGTTCTCTTTTCCTTAGTCAGCACTTAAAAGAAAGAAAATCAATCATACATATAGAGCACTGGGGCTCTCCTGTAACCATCCATCTTTACACAAATCAATGCCAGTGCTCTCAATGACTCTGGTTTTGAAATGCAGCCTGTTATTTAGCTACCTCCCCCTCTCTGATGCATTGTAGCATCGTGGCTCTCCATGTGTGTGCGAGTAACCTCCGGAAATGGAATTCTAACATTGCACTCCATATTGCTAAATGGGCTGCTTTATGAGTGCATAGTGAGAAATTATGGTTTCACATGGATTATGAAGTTAGCAGTGGCTTGGGAGGCCTGTGGGGGTTTCTTTGATGTTTATCTGTTTTCCAAGGTTTATAACTGCTCCAGGAAAGTACTCAGTCTGGCAAAGCATATGACCATGTGTTTCCTTTAAACGTGTTTGTAATCACCCTGCCATCAATATAACCATTTGCTTAAGTGCTTTCCTGAATCACGGTGCTACAGACATGTATTATCCATCAGCCAGTGAACATTTTCTGTGCAACCTGAGAGCCTAAAAGCACTGAACAAAAAGGTCTCACAAGAGGGTTAACCAGCAGGCTTCCTAGCTGAGCGCGTTTTCATTAGTCTACAAAGGATATCAACAACAGGGCTCTGAGGTCAAGATGTGATATCGAACTCCAAGGAGGGGGAATAAGGAAGGCTGTTCAGTCAAGGACATTGAAAGACCATAAAGACAACCAAGGACTCTATCAAATCACAGCATGGTCCCTGCTGTGTCCTGCTTTGGTTTCCAGGAATTAAGAGCTGATTTGTTTCTGACAGCTGGTAAGCAGAATTGCTAGAAGCCCAGGAGCATAGGCTAGACTGTACAGAACAGCGTAGGAAAACAAACTAGGAAATTAGGTACTGTTAAAAATGTAGGAATTTAAAAAGAGACATTTATCTGTTAGTTCTTAACAAGTCCATTTTTAATTAAATCACATACAACTTGAAAAACTTGTTAGCTGGTCATAGTTAGCTCCCTGGTTGTATTCATTCAGACAGTGGTGCTAATAATTGAGTTTTCAGCTAAGAGACCGTGTTAGGAAAAATAAATAGCTCATACTTTTTCTGTGGTTTCATGAGATTTATTTTTTGCTGTTTTGGTATCAAACATTTACTTAAAGATACCGTTTGGATCCCATAATTCCTGCAAGCAACTGCTTGTAGATTACCAGCTCAGGCAGGATCATAATCATTGTCATTACAAATCCAGCATACTTTTCCTGAGACAAAACAAATATGCTTTTTGGGCAGAAGTTAAATAATTGGGTCAAATCAACAGTTTGGTGAGAGTCTTGGATTCTGCATGATACGATTGCACAGGTTGTTGGCACGAGACTCGATCTGTTCCTGCTGTAACTCTGCTGCCGTTAAGTCGGTTTACACTGGTGATGAATTTGCTCCCAAGAACTTCAGGACATGTTGGCAAACTAATGATGTAGGTGCACACAAGCAGAAAACCAGTTCAAATTCAGCACAGCTTTTAGAGGGTTCCTGGGAATGCCTTGATAAAATTCTACCATCAAATAACAAGCAGATCACGAGTATGTTACTCCAGCCCCAAAAATTTTCCTCTTTGACACTGAAATCACAGAAGATTTGTTTCAGTGTTCAAATAAAAAAAAAATAACCCTCAACCTTTCAAAAAGAGAAGCACAGCTCCTCTTTATGCTGAAAAAGATCAGAGTTCAGAAACCCCATTAGAACAATCCCAGCCCATAGAGAGAACTAGAGAAACTAGAATTATGCTTTCCCCCATTCTTGTATTCATCTGGAGAGAAGACTGGATGCTTTCAGGGTTATTTCTCTATTTCATATAAACAGTGAATAAAATATACAGTGCTGAAACTGAGGTTGGAGACTAGGACTCCTTAATTTGGAAAGAGCATCTTCGCCTTTCAGCAGAAGTCACTGCATGTTCTCTCTGCCTTGCTCAGCATTGAATTATTAAACTACCCTGGTACTACTAAACAGGAGCAAAGGAAAATTTAGGTTGATACCTCCTCTCCTTTATTTTTTAGAGATTATGTCTCATTTTGTTTACCATGGGAGTAAATGGAAACCTGGATAAAGTCCTCAGACCTTTGCAGAACACAGTCAAGCAACATAAGGTGTGATGAGTTTGGTGGAATTCAACATGAAGGAGGCTCAGCACACATCTTAACCAGTTCTTAGTACCCTCCAAGACTGCAGTGAACATCTGGAACAAGCAAAGTGGTTCATGGAACAGCTTTGCTGCACCACCACCCTCCAGGGCTCTACCAGCACCTGTGAGCTCAGTAAGGAGATGGACTGCAAAGAAAACACCTTCAGAAATGTCATTAATAGCTATCATGAAGTATATGCCTCCCACATGTTAGGCAGCTTTTTTTCCTCTTTTAAGCTTCAATGACCAGTGTGCAGAATAGAGCTTTGAAAACCAGTATGAGGCAGCTTTTGTACCGAAATTTCTAGACTGAAGCCTTACCAAAGCTCCCTGGGAAATTTTTCTTGCAGCTCCAAATCTGTGCATGAAGGCACAGTGTTGTTCAGCTTTGCAACATGTTATAGTCTGCTGAAGATGACACAGAAGATTCCTACATTTAGGCAAAAAAACCCCACAACTGTGAATCATTTTGAAGGAGAAACAGAGCAAGAAATCTCCTCATGAAAGAAAATAAGAATAAAAAAATTTGTACCTGCCCTGGAGGCTCCTTCAGACACCAAACTGAGATTAATGCAAATCTGTCCCAGCAAGACAAAGAACAAGGAAGCCTCACAAATGCATTGCAAACACTTTTTCTCCCAAAGAGACTCTGAAGAGAGTGAATTTGAATTCATTGAAAGTTGTCTCCTTTTCCCAAAGCACCTCACAATTCAAGACCAGATACTGTGAGCCTGGTCTCATACAAAAGTAGTTCTCATTTAATAGTGATTGACAGCCAAAAGATTTTGGTTTTGTTTACTAACCAGATACAGAAATAATGGCAGTGACTAATTTCGTTATCATGGAAAAGAAGAACACATTTGAAGTTCCTTTTCAAAGTATGCATAGTTCTTCCAAACGAAATGCAATTAGACATTGTATAAACACTATCTCTTTGTAGATAAGTTTCTGTATGTCTAAACCATGGGTCTTTATCCTCATTCAAATAACACTTTTGAGACAACAAAGTATGGCAGAGGTAATGAACATAATCTAGAAAAGAATCCTAATGTTATTTATTAATTTTTATTAGGTCAAATTAGAGGCCAGCACAAGCCACGATAGTGATTACATTATCTTTGTAATCACTAATTCCAATTTAGCAAAAGAGAGTCTTGGACTTCAGGGCCCAAATCACCCCAGTCTGTATTTAGGCTGTCAAAATTCACACTAACATAAAATAAATATTTATATGACTACCTACTATACTACTACCTACCATATGTGAAGACACATATGCACAGACCACTAGGAAGCCCAAGAGTCTGCCAGCTCTGAAAGTTCTTGAGTCATCATGCAGCTCACGAATACTGTTTGATATATTTTCTAATGCTATTTAAAAAAAGAAAAAAAAAAAAAAAAAAAAAAAAAAGGCTCTAACACCCTTTGCTTGTGGAGATGCATATTCACATTTTTTGTCCCTTTTTCCACCAAGAAAAGCCACAAACTTTTTTTGTTATTTTTAAATGAAGGTTAATATCTTCACTTCATTAGAATAATAATAATAACAAACCAACAACAGCAGCAAAGTTTATTTTAGGTTGCAAATATGGAGCTGCAATACTGACAATAACCTAAAAGCAATAAAAAACTCCAGTTAGTAAATAACACTCAAAACACACCTTATTAAGTCCTAACTTCATTATACACAATTTCTAACCTATTACCTTTTTTTTCCCATGTCATTATTGAACAAAAGCTGAAATGACATATTATCTCCCAGTTTTTGGAGTGAGGAAAAGATAATTCTGAAAGTAGCTGCTTAGTGAAATCATTGTTTTGACCCTTTGCATTTCTTTTTATTGTCAAAGCTTGTCTGCTGACTGCTTCTGTGACTTTCCTTGTCCTTGCTGCAGATGGTCCTCCAACCAACGCCTGTGCTTCTTGCTGCTACTAAGCAGGAAACAAAGCAAAGCCACCATTATTAAATACTGATTCTTCGCCAGCTTTTTACTTATTTAGACATTTTATTACAGGGTATTATTCAGCTTTGCATTTCTTTCCAGTGAAAATAATAGATGTTCACTGTAAGAAAACAAAAGGATTAAAGGCTTAGGAGCTTTTTTAAGAAAGGGTGAATTTTTAATATTCATATATTTGTAACAATAACCAAAAGATGTGAATAACATCAGTGTCAAGAATCTAATTTTTTATGCCCCCGCTTCTATATGGTAATTCAGTAACAACTCAGCAGGTGGGCTGGTCTGTGTAAGTGACAGGAGGGCTTATGCAGGTATGGATCAGCTCATACTGAAACAGCACTCAGGACATGGGAAACCTCAAAGACATATGATCTCCATTAGCGTAGTCCCCTCCATGTTGTTCAGCTTACGCAGTGACCAGTAAACTGTAGCCTTGCACCTGGTGGTAATGTTTGTATCACTATGATGAAGGATTAAAATCCTGAAATGTCAGATAATCCCTTCAGATGCTTCTGGTTTACACACGCATTCCTCACAAATCTTTAAAGACTCTGATCATACTGGTTTCAAGGTTTTCTCTTTAAACACAACAGCTGGAAGTTGTTTCTGTTTAAAAAAAAAACAAACAAAAAACCCAAAAAACCAAAAAACAACTGCAGACAAAACCCTGAAACCCTAATATTTTTACAGTCATTTGTAATCTCCAGTGGGAGTCTGAATGAAAACATCAAATAGAGCCAGACTTTGAAAAAAGCTTTGGGGTCCAGCAAGGCTGTGTGTTGTGTAGGTGCTGCACATCACACCTTCTAAAAATAATGATGCGGATGACTGCAGAGTATTTATACCCAGCGCAGAGGAAACTCAGCCTTCCTCTTGTGTAAATCTGGCTGTATCAACTGATTTTGCTTAACTAGCTTTCTACTCACCAAAAATCTGGTGTGCTCAGTAGAAGGTTACTACTCATTTTTGTTCTTCCAGAAGTCCAGATTAGAAAATGTGATCCCTTTCTTTGGCCCTTTGGATCTTCCTCTGAGCTCCATTTGTACACTTACCCTTCCTTGAATCCTACATGAGTTCAGAGTCAGAAACAGCATTCACTAAGAAGGTACCTGGTGTGCAGCATTTGCTGGGCTGCTCTTGATGATACTTACTTCTTGACACTCTGGTCAAATCATGGGTATAGAAAGCACCACAAAAACCCAGTCAAGGTATAGTAGCTGAAAACTGTTAGAAGTGGCTCCAAAAATCACCAAGTACAGTTTTTACATGTTTGAGGAAGACACAGACTTAGAACTTGAGGTATTAACACTATCATTCATTAACCAGAAGACATATATCATGCAGCTCATCTGAGGTTCCTTAATATCATTGTCACCATAAGGCTCAGCACCATAAATTTTTGCATTGCTCTATTCAATTAATATATGTTGGGTTTTTTTTCCTTGTTCTTAAGCTGTGTTTATGCTCTGCACATGACAAATATCACAGCACAAGTCAATTACCTTGGGGCCATTTATTTCCATTCTAAGTTGCTTTCTAGTACAATCTCCTGTCCTTTAAATACCACTGTGAAATCTCTGACTCAAGCTATTGCCATTGCTTAATATAATGAAATAGGGAAGAAAACACCTTAGTGACTCAGTCTGGGGTAGAAAGCTGCTAGAAGCCGGCAATCCTCTCCTCTTCAATGGTTGCTGGGAGAGCAAAGCTCCCAGTCTAGCCTGCAGCTAAGTGATCTTGCCATTTGAGTGACCCCATGGTGAACAGGAGGGTCTGAACAGAGTCACGGTCTGCACAGAATGGGACACTTCCATGACCCACAATATCAGCAGTAGACAGAGGCTCTTGAAAGAGAAAAAGGCAGCAAAGACATGGGGAGAAAACAGAAAGACAGGGGTGAGGAACCAGTCAAACCAAGGAAAAAAATCTCATCATTTCTGTAGACTAAAATTGGTGTCTCTAAAGGATGCAAAAGTGGTTGTAGAAGATACTGATAATGTTTTTTTCTACAAGCAGGAAAACACTTATGATAGGTGGCTCCCACAGGACCCAAGGTTGCTACGCTGCCAGCAGAAGAAAGGAGCTTCTACAACCTTGTGCAAACTGAAAAACTACAGGTCATGCTAGAGGCTGGACAAGTTGACCATTGCTTCCACAGTGACCAGCATACAAGAAACACCCTAAGAAATACCTCTTAAATTAACAAAACAACAACAGTAATTCTGCAGGGCTTTCGTAAATATTTATCCTTACAATTAATATTGGACTGTGATATTAAGGAAGTATTGATAAAGAAGCAACCTTTTATTAACTGTATGGATTTAACAATGCATCACTCACTATACAAAAACTTTGCTCCAAGGAAGGAATAGCTTCCCTACTAAAATGACCTTGTACTGTCTATAAAGTTTACTAGAATTGAATAAAAAATTTCATTTCAGCTGATAATACACTTTTGTGAACACATATAATTAACCCAAATTAATTTAAAAATGAATAAATAAATTGGAAATTTAAAGCAAATGAAGTCATTACTATAGTAATATAAAACTTCACATAACAGTCCTAATTTATCATGAAGGAAATATGAAAGCTAATGAATTCAGTGCATGACATCTTTTCACAAAGGAGGAACTTTACCTAATTTTAGCCTGAGAAGCCTTTTTTGTAACTCTTATTGAAATTCTATTTCCTGTAATGAAAGGCCTCATAGCTGGGCAATTTTACCAGAAAGAATTTCAAAATTAGGAATGCAATATGACATTTTTCTCTCTGAAGCATCACCAAGATGATCTCCCAATGCTAATGTGTTTATATTTTATCATATCTAGTAGTTTCATGGTATTGCTGTATCAGAGGAAGGATGAAAATAAAAGGTGATGTAGTCTTTAAAAATAGTCTTTTAAAATAGGTATGGGGTCATACCTATGTGCAGTGAAGGTTCAACCAAGTATTCTTTACATTTTTTTTTCCAATAACTTCTTACATATGAAGGAAAAATTCTAAGCCTCAGAAAGCATGAGGTCACTTTTAGTACTACTTCTGATTCAGCATAATTATCCCAAAGCTCTATTCCCATAATATTTATCTTAAGTCAAAGACCTGGCTGCAACACAGTGCATTCCTTGCACTATAATACTGTTTTACATGACATTGTCAGCCACAAGTCAAAGGAGAGCATGGATCTCTGAACAGAACTATTTTTAAAAAGGAAAGACTACTCCCAAAAGAATGTACTAGTTGGAGCATTGTGTGAGGGTCATAACTACAGAAGTTTAGTGGAAATTCCTGATAAGGGGAGCAAAAGCGCTGCACTTACTGATGGAGTGTGGGGTGGGTCACAGTGCTGCCAAGGCCATGGCCATCATTCATTGGAAAGGGTAACAGGCTGTATCCTATATTCAACAATTCCCGGAAATCACTTCAGAGTTCAGTTCCAGGAAACAGAACTTTGGCTCTGAAAGAGAAGAGACCGATGTTAGTCAAGCTGCATTTTTTTCATGTAGAAAAGCTAAAAAAAACCCAAACAAACTCCAAAAGCAAAAAAAAAACCAACAACCAACAGAAACCAAACCCAAGAACAGGTCAAAGAATTTCCTAATGTTTACAAGAGCCTTCACATTTACCATTCTTTTTCTTTCATTTTATATTTCTCTTCAGACTATTAATATTAATATTTACCAAACTTGTATCAAAATCAACATAGCAAGACAAAGCCAAGGAAATTGCTCCCCTGAACTAGAGCACTTTCAGTTATTTTTTCT
>JANHGN010007963.1:0-15418 GCA_024605025.1 Megaceryle maxima | reverse complement strand
CTAGGGGCAGGCATGCAATGGGCTTACGTGTTGGATTTTGGTGTTGTTTCCTTTTAGTGGTCGGGTATTTAGGTGTTATTTATTCTTGTAGGTATGGTTGGACTCAGTGATCTACAAGGTCCTTTCCAACAACAATTATTCTGTGATCCTGTGATTCTGAGGGTCTTGAAAGCCTCTAGAGAACGAGATTCCACAACCTCTCTGGGCAGCCTGTTCCAGGGCTCTGTCGCTCACAGTGAAGAAGTTTTTCCTCATGTTTAGGTGGAACTTCCTTTGTTTCATCTTGTGACTATTACCTCTTGTCCTATCACAGGGCACCACTGAAAAGAGACCGGCCCCTTCCACTTGATACCCACTCTTCAGATATTTGTAAATATTATAGAATCATAGAAATCATAGAAATGTCTGGGTAGGAAGAGACCTCTACAGGTCATCTAATCCAACCCCCCTGATGAGAGCAGGGACATCCTCAACTACAGCAGGTTGCTCAGAGCCTCGTCAAGCTTCATCTTGAATGTCTCCAGGGATGGGGCCTCAACTACCTCCCTGGGCAACCTGTTCCAGAGCTCCACCACCCTCATGGTAAAGAACTTCCTCCTTACATCCAATCTAAATCCACTCTTTTATAATTTGAAACCATTGGCCCTCTTCTTTTTCACTACAGGCCTTTGTAAACAGGCCCTCTCCAGCCTTTTTACAAGATCCCTTCAGGTACTGGAAGGTGGCTGTTAGGTCTCCCTGGAGCCTTCTCTTCTACAGACTGAACAATCCCAGCTCCCTCAGCCTGTCCTCATAGGAGAGGTGTTCCAGCCCCCTGATTATCCTTGTGGCCCTCCTCTAGACCCACTTCATCAGGTCCATATCTTTCCTTTCCCGAGGGCTCCAGAGATGGATGCAGTACTCCAGGTGAGTTAATAATAAGATCCCCTCTCAGTCTTCTCTCTTCCAGGCAAAATAACCCTAGGGCTCTCTGCCTTTCCTCATAATTTCACTTCATAAGTGAAATTCCTTTTCCGGTCCCTTCAACATCTTCGTAGCTCTCCATTGGCCTCTCTCTAGTATTTTGCTGTCCTTCTTGAATTGGGGATACCAGAACTGAACAAAATACTCAGATGTGGTCTCACTAGGGCAGAATAGAGGGGCAACCTCCCTTGACCTTCTGGCCACACTCTTCTTTATGCATCCCAGGATACCATTGGTCTTCCTGGCTGCAAGGGTATGTTGCTGTTCCAACTTATTGTCCATCAGGACGCCAAGGTCTCTCTCCATGGAGCTGCTTTCCAGCAAGTTGTAAGAGCCCGGCTATCGTGTGCCTCAAACCTTGTGAGGTGATAAGGTCTGGAAAGACCTGTCTGGAGGGAAGAAGTGTTGATTGCTCCCAATGTCTCTGTGCTCACCTCTTTGGCTCCTTGCAGATATGCATTAACAAAAGGAAGAGATAAGTTCTGCATAGGTGGGACTCTGTCTTTTCTTTAGTGAAGTGCTCCTGCTGACTGTGCCATGATGGAGGTGGATGGCAGGTGCCACACTACTTCTAGCTCATGCAAATCAACACCACATCCTGTGGAAACTGGGAATGCCACCCAGATATCTCAAGGGTATAAAGGTACAGAAAAATATTGATCAGTGTGCACCCACTACCGAAGAACTGAAGACTTGGACAGATCCAGTGAGATGTCACTGGATCCACAGGTGGTAATAATCTTTTCTCTTTATCTTTCTCTCTCTTATTATTCACTCTCTCACTCCCTCTATCTTCTCCTCTTTTCTAATAACTCTTTCTTCCTCTTCCTCAAAGTTTAGTTGCGCTGTAAAATAATCGCCTACAAAAATTAACATTTTTATCCATACTGTTCCATTAGGAAGAATTAATAAATTGTTCTGTTATTGTTCCTCAGAGTCATTGTCATGGCTCTGCCACCCCAGCTGCCCTGCCGTGCAGGGGCAGCCTCTTTCAGGGGATCACAAAGATTAACCTCCCTCGTTGTCCACTGAGTGGGACAAGACACACGTATACTGCTAACCTGTACTGGTACATGGTGGTGTTACTACCCAGGTGCAGGACTCTAGACTTATCCTTGTTGAATTTCATTAGGTTTACCTTTGCCCAGCTCTCTAGCTTGTCCAGGTTTTGCTGGATGGCAGCACAGCCTTCTGGTGTATCAGCCACTCCTCCAAGTTTCATATCATCAGAAAACTTCCTGAGGGTACACTCTATCCCTTCATCCAGGTCATTGATGAAGATGTTGAGTAAGACTGGACCCAGCACTGACTGCTGGGGAACACTGCTAGTTACAGGTCACCAGCTGCACTCTACACCACTGATCAGAACTCTCTGAGCTCTGTTGATCAGCCAGTTCTCAACCCATCTCACTGTCTGCTCTTCTAACCCACACTTCCTGAGTTTACCCACAGGATGTTATAGGAGACAGTGTCAAAAGTCTTGCTGAAGTCAAGGCAGACAATATCCACTACTTTCCCTTCATCCATCCAGTCAGTCAGTCACACCATCATAGAATATTATCTGATGAGTCAATCATGACTTCCCTTTAGTAAATCCATGCCTAGGATGCTAGGAGTTATGTCCCACTGAAATGTTTTCAGATGGTCCAAGTCTCCCTCAGAGCAAAGTTAATTGACTCTTGTCTAAAGATTTACTCATTTTGCATAGGACAAGGTTATATCACTTAGCTCAAATTATTATTCATTCTATTTCCCAGGATGATGTTTGCCTTGTGAGACATCAGTGCTACCTTATGTTCACTTTACAATCCAGATCCCTCTGACCACATAGTCAACTACAGTGCCAATGATATATCCTACAGCTGCATAGCTGTTTATCCCTGCCAAGTCAAAAACTCAATGTATTCCTGTATCAAATGCTAATTTATCTTTTCCAGATTATTTCTCCAATTTTTCCAAATTCAAAACCTTTCTGCTAACAAACTAGAGCCTTTCTGTCTCTTTGCACCCTCTATTAGCTCTGGCCACTAACAAAAAATACTGCCCCTTCCAATTTCAAAATGGCATAGAGTTATTCAAAATATCTGTCCCAGTATGTTTCCAACCAGACTGAAAGCCACGATACATTATTCATCTAGACCACACTTCCCAGAGTGTCAAGGTTAACTCCACAGTTTATTATGGTTATGGAAGCTATGCCATAAGTCAAATCACAGAATAACAAATCTATTCTAATGTATATTTTTGACTACACTGAAGCTCTTGACCCTGCTTAGTGAATAAATAACATGAAAACATATTACAGGCAAACAATAAGGAGGCAGATGGTATGCTTTATTTTCCCTTTTACTTGTTTACCACCCACTGGGGCAATGCTCCTGGACCAGAAGGGCTGTGACAGACAAAAAGGAAAGAGGCCAGATGTTCACTATGAATTGTATTAAATTAATGCCAGTCTGAAATTTCACCAGCAATAGCGTCACTACAAAAAAGAAAAAAAGAAACTGCAACAGATGTTTCTATTTTTCAAAGGATTTTTTTATTATTATTTCACACTAATCTAAAGCTTCAGTGACATAATCTTCTCTTGCTATTGCTAAGACATACAATGAATAAACAGATGCTTCTCATAATTTTGCAGTGCGTGATTTGAACATAGGTCTAAATTGGGATGGGGCTACACCGTAACTAGGCTCGGTCCTGAGAGTCATACTGGCAACTGAGTGGAGCAGTCTCAGGGGGCTAGTTTTCCAGTCAGAAGAGGCACATATTAAGCATCAGAATATGGCCATGTTTCTGCCAGCACTCAGGAAACCTTGCTTAGAGATAGGTCAAATATCTGTGCATGGCACTACATTACATGGAGCAGAGATACTGAGAAGTAAGAAAGATAACATCAAATGCTATATATCTGTAAACTAAAAAGTCATCTGAGGAAAGAAAAAAAGACAAGTGTCACTTTATATATATTAATTGTCTGGTGGCAAGAGAGCTATACCTCTTATGGATGGATAAATAATCTACTGTAAAGGAAAACCCCAGCCATGTCTCACTCTGAAGCAAATTGCTAGCCAGTGTAAAATATCACCCTTAGAGTAAAAGACACTGTGGCTGATTAAAACATCTTCATATGTGGCCCACTAAGGTCTGTACCACATGGCCTGTGGCCGTGACCATTTGGTGTATCTTATTTCTGTACTTCTACACTACTTCCCCTGCAGTGACAGGACAGGACAGGGAGAGTTGATGCATGTCTGATGTGAGGTGAACCATGGATATTTAGATGTCCATGAGATGAGAGTAACTCTTAAAATGCGTATAAGCTTTAAATTTGTAGAGGGTTTCACAGAGTAAGTGAAGGAAAGGTTTGCAAAAAAAAAAATTAAAAGAATAGTGTGTTGCTAAATAAAGTGGTCCTTTTAAAAGGCTGATCTGGATTTTTAAAACAAACATTTTAACATCGTGACTATTGAGATGACAGCAAGAAACTTTAAGCATCTTATAAAAATCCTTTACAGAAAGGTTGCTGGTTCAAAGGAACAATTGTACACACAAATCCAGTTGCTTTTATCAATGCTAACATAACAGTATAGAAGAAAGGGAGTGTATAGGTCACAGATGGCAGCCCAAAAGATCATTTTTGTGTAGTGCAGTGCTAGTAAAGGTGACGCTGGAAGACTTCACACTTAAGAGTGTTCTGAACTGTTACACTGTTACATACGTCAATTCTTTTAACCAGACAACCATTGCCAGAATCTAGGTTATGGCTGTAAAAGCATAAAAGATACAAACACAGATTGTCATGGCTGTATTCATTATAAACTATTCTACATATAGCTTTTTCTTAAAATTTTGATATGTTGAAACTTTGTTCATTTCTAACTAGTATTTTAATTCTACTGTATGGCAAAGCACAAAAAAAAATACATAGAAATCTATTCATACCTTTCTTCTTAAATTTCATACAAAGAGCTATATTTACTTTTACCTTAGAAATATCTATGTAGAAAATACATTTTTTGTCTTCCTGATTTTACTGAGAATCTTGGACACATCAGAAGTCTCTTGATGATACTCAGACAGTATCAACAAACATAGGATGATGACAGGATCAAAACAGGCCCCGTGAAATTTGGTCCCCAAAGAAACATTACTCTGGAGGCTGGAAAGGAGAACAAACATGTGACTGCAATTCGTTCTGTGCAGAGGAGGATATAGCGGTTCTCATGAAAAGCATCTATTACACCCACATGAAACACAGTGTCTCTTCAAAGATATGAATCTTCTTTGAAATGGAACCACAAGTGATAAAAAAAAGTAAAAAATTGCAGTCGATACAGAAAACTCTGGTTTACATTTTACTATGCTGTAATATGTGAGAGGATATTTTTAATATCACACACACACACAGAGGGTGTCAGGTGTTGGAAGGGACCTTGGAGATCATCAAGTCCAACCCCCCTGCCAGAGCAGGATCATACAATCTAGCACAGGTCCCAGAGGAACCCATCCAGGCGGGTTTTTAAAATCTCCAGAGGAGACTCCACAACCGCTCTGGGGAGCCCATTCCAGTGCTCTGTGACCCTTACGGTAAAGAAGTTCCTCCTCATGTTAAGACCGAATCTTAAATTTGAGTATTTGAACCTTATATTTTAATATTTGATGATTGTTTTTTAATCTACAGACATTTTCATTAGTATTTTATCACTGACTTGAGCATTTTAGCAGCACCAAGGTGCTTTTTCTAATCTGTATTCTATGGGCTGCCTTTTGTGGATGTCCATATAGAGTCATAACAGCATTGGGCATTTATTTGCAGAAACATATACTACATTTAAATTTCCCAGCAGTAACCAGATTAATTTCTCTCAACAGGACAAAACTCATCTCTGGAATTCCCTCTGAAATGTAAAGAAATTATACCAAAGAGATGAAAAATCAAAGAAGAGGGTCAACAGAAGAGACAGGGCTAATAAAGGGCTAATATTCTTATAGAAGTAACTCCTAGCTCACATTTGCCACCAATAAAGGATGACAATAAAATATTTGGCATCCTCAACTCCTCAAGAATTCATGGCTGCATTCTTACAATTCTTTTATCCGTCAAATGAAAGGAACAAGAAACAGAAGGGAACATGGGCTTTATAGAGTACATTCTATACTTAAGAATAAACATCCTATGCATAAACATCCAGGGTATAGGAAAGCCCCACTCCCCAGCCAGTGAGATATGTATTTGTAATGATAATACACCCCATTTAATCAGTAAAGTCACCTCCTCCCACTCTTTATACTTGATTACCTGATGACTTTTGCAGTAAGGCAGAAGTTCTAGCTGCAGAGCTACAATCCCATAAATGGCCAATATGAAACGGTAAAATGTTTTGGCAGCAGTGGACAGTTTTGCAAATACATTTGGCTTCTTCTGTAAATGTCTTACTCCACATATGATGAAAGGAATTTTTAATTAATCAAAATGTAAAAATTACTTTGTAAAGAAGAGGGGAGAAAATGTCCAAAACGTAATTTACTTTTGCTGTCCAATTTCCTTAGGATGGCAAATTTACCACAGTCTAAAAATTACCTCTCCCTTCCAAATAACTCCTAAATCCCAAAGTGGTCTCAAAGTAATTTAGCAGGCAGAAGACATTTGCTTCAGATGAAGGAATTTCTTTCTGTTAGACAAAATCACATAAAATCTGTAGTTTGCACCAATTTTAACATTTCTTAATAATGTCCTCAAAATTGTTCACACATGATATTTGTGCTGCATGTTCTGACCTGGCAGAGGTCAGCCTGAGTGCCTGACATGAAAATGTCTAGCACCTTCTCTAGAATAGATGCTTCACAAGCATCTATTTGGCAATAGAAGAACTTCATAAAGTAATCTCAGGTTCACACCTTGTAGTTGGTGACTTCATAAAATCCTTTAATTGTTACCAGAAACTGTAAACAAAATTACAGAGAAGATCAAACAGATATCAGGCACAGATCTTCTAAGTTTATGTGAGTGGTATATAAGAAACTTCCCTTATTTTTTCAGTCTTTCCTCTTCAATTATTTTTAAGCAATATAGTAAAGGTACAAGAATTGCCTAAACAATGTAGAAATGGCTCATGCATTTTTATGTTCCCAAAAGCTGTGAGGGAAGAGGGAAAATAATGAAAGATGCTCTGCCTATGAACAGAGAAGGACTTGAGGGGGATGTAACAGTTGGAGGCCATCTTGAGCATAGTGATCATGAAATGATAAGAGTTTTAGATTTTTGGAGAAGGAGGAGGGTAAGCAGAACTGCCATCTTGGACTTCTGGAGGGCAGACTTTGGCCTGTTCAGGAGACTGGTTGACAGAGAGTCCCTTGGGAGGTGACACTGAAGGGCAAAGCAATACAAGAAGGCTGGACATTTTTCAAGAAGAAAATCTTAAAAAGGCAGGAACTGGCCACCCCTATGTCCCAAAAGATTAGCCAGCAGGGAAGAGACCAGCCTGGCTGAACAGGCAGCTGTGGCTGGAACTTGGGAAAAACAGGAGAGTTTATGGCCTTTGGAAGAGGGGGCAGGCCATTCAGGAGGACCTTGTAGTGAAGCTATGTAGGGACAAAATGAGAAAGGACTAGAACTTAATCTGGCAACTGCCATAAAAGACAATGAAAAATGTTTCTATAAATACATTAGCAACAAAAGAAGGACTTAGGAGAATCTCCATCCTTTTCTGGATGCAGGGGGAAACATAGTGACCAACGATGAGGAAAAGGCTGAGGTACTGAACGCTTTCTTCACCTCAGTCTTTAGTAGTAGGATTAGTAGTTCCCTGTGTAGCTGGACACCTGAGATGAAAGTCAGAGACAGGGAGCAGAATAAGACCTCCATAAACCAAGGAGGAAATGGTTAGTGACCTGCTATATCACTTAGACATACACAAGTCTAAGGGACTGGATAGGTTGCACCCAAGACTACTGAAGGAGCTGGTAGATGTTCTTACCAAGCTACCTACCAGCATCTACCAGCAGTCCTGTCTAACTGGAGAGGTCCCAGTGGACTGAAGTTTAGCAAATGTGACACCCATCTACAAGAAGGGCCATAAAGAGGATCTGAGCAGCTACAGGTCTGTCAATCTTGGTGCTGGGGAAGGTTATGAAGTAAATTATCTTGAGTGCTGTTACACACCATATATAGGACAACTAGGTGATCAGGCCCAGTCAACATGGGCTTACGAAAGTCCTGCTTGACTAGTGTGATCTTGCCATGACAAGGTAACCTGGCAAGTTGATGAGAAAAAGGCTGTGGATGTTGTCTACCTGGACTTTAATAAAGCCTTTGACACTGTTTCCCGCAGCATTCTCATGACAAAAAAAAGACTGCTCATGGCTTGGGTGGGCATATGCTTCTCTGGGTAAGAAATTGGCTGGATGACCAGCACCAAAGAGTGGTTGGTGAACGGAGCTAATTTCAGTTGGCAGATGGTCATAAGTGGTGTTCTTTTAATATCTGTTTACTACCTTTATCTGTATAATATCGTTATTGTTGATCTTGATGAGGAGATTGAGAGCGCCCTCTGTAGGTTTGAACACGACATCAAGCTGGGCAGGAGTGTTGATCTGCTTGAGGGTAGGGAGGCTTTACAGAAGGATCTGGGCAGGCTGGATTGATGGTATAAGATTCAACAAAGCCAAGTGCTGTGCCTGCACTTGGGTCAAAACAACCCCAAGCAATGCTACAGGCTTGGGGAAGAGTGTCTGGAAAGATGCCTAGCAGAATGAGACCTGAGGGTACTGATCAAAAACTAGCTAAATATGAGCCAGCAGTGTGCCCAAGAAGGCCAACAACATCCTGGCCTATATCAGAAATAACATGTCCAGCAGGAGGATAGAAGTGATCATCCTCCCGTACTCATCACTGGTGAGGCTGCACCTTGAGTATTGTGTTCAGTTTTGGGCCTCTTACTCCAAGAAAAACATTGAGGTGCTGGAGCATGTCCAGAGAAAGGCAATGATGCTTGTGAAAGGCCTAGAGGACAAGTGGGAGCTGTTTTTTTCTCATTTTAGGACCATATTCTTTAGTGGTTTGGTGTTTAAGAGAAAGCTGTGCACCTTCTTAGCAAAAAAAAAAAAAACACTCAGAACTGTTTCTTCCACCTGATGCCATTCACTCCTTGTCCTATCAAACATTCCCACCACCATCAGAGTGATAACCCTCACACTTTCACTCCATTTAAAGCCGATCCCAGCTTTTTATTACTTCAATTTCTCTTAAATATAGGACAAGGAGACACTGAGGTGTAAATCTTATCCACCTGTGAAGCTAGAGGTGGCAACTATAAATTTATAACCCAAATTTTATCATAACTAAGATCTTGCATTATACAAATTTTGCATATTAACACTTATAATTAACCTATAAATAGTGATTCTTAACTAGTGTTAGAGTAATTTCTGCAGGGCGAATAGTATTATGATACCATATATTTCTATTCAAAAAATACAGTATGCATTTGGCCTCAGAGGGTGCTGGACAAAATGTTCATCAGTTAATTTGTAGCTGGTTAGTTTAGCTGTAAAACCAAGTTGCATTTATGTCATCTCCCAAATATTCCCATTTATGAATGTTTTGTACATTTGCTACAAGGTGGAGTCTTGAATGTGTGCAAAGATATGTTTCATACTTTATAAAATAACACAATGTGTGTAAATCCTGGCATATAATGAGTAAAGAAGCAAAACAGTAAGTATATGTTCAATGGTACTGGGAAGAAGTATATGGTCATTGTGGAGTATATGATGATTGCTGGGAGGCTCTGAAAATTAGGAGCCTGAGTGTAAAAATAACTCTTGTAAATCAATACTAAAGATGAGAGCAATGGTAAATGCATTAACATGGGAAAGAGACAGCCTGCATGGCAATTCATGTAATCTTTTCCAAATTTTAACTATTTATAAATATTCAGTGACTCTGGATTATCAGAAGTTTTCGATTTTCCATTTGGAACTATTTTAATCTTTGATGTATATTGCAAAATCATGTCTGGCATTAAGTTTCTTTAGAGTCACAATTTTCTTCTTTTTTTTTTACTGTTTTAAAAGCAAAACCTGTGTTGAAATGCATGTCATGAAAAACCATCTCAACAACAGAAAACATCACCACTGTTCAGTAGCTGTATCACCTTTTGAACTGTGTTTGTATGCATGTACACACACACATATTTTGATACCTATGTATCAAAATATCCCAGATTTAATATCCCAGACTAATATCCCAGATTTAAATTCAGTAGTGGCTTCTGATTCAAATAGATTTTCAAGTTGAAATTAACTACTTAGTACTATCTTGTCTATATTTCTTCTTCGTTTTAGGATTACTATAATCCCAAATATACACATAACCATGTATATTATTGCATATCCATTTGCCTTCTGTTTCTAATTCCCATAATGGGCAAATTATGTTCTATATCGTAGTCTATCCTATATTTAAGAGATATGGCTTTTTAATTTTGACAGACTCTTTCAACCTGTTCTGTTAAATAAGAAAAGTGTACTCCATGTTTGTTTATTGTGTACTCCAGTACATACATAATTAAGTAAGGGTACCTATCCAGAGCCAGAACTATTTCAATAATGTACCACCACACTAATCCAGACTCAGCAGCAATAATTTTTTTATGTCATCTTTTTGTGCACAGCCTAATTGCTGGTTTTACTTTCTTGATTCGAACAATGTTCTGGGACATAATTTTAGCAAGTTTAAATTATACATTGCTAGCAAGTATAATGGGCTCTTATGTACTAACCTATACCAGAAGTGTACATACTACACAATTTGCTTAATAATTGTGTTAGTTGTTAATGAAAATTGAAAAGAATGAGAAGGTAAGTATTAACATGGGCCAGTTGAACAAAACTCATTATGTTCCCAACAATTTGCTCAGGCAACGAGATATTTTTTCTATTTCTGGCTGAACACTAAATAGAGAGCACAAAGACTATACTCCAGCAAATACAAAGGCAGTGTCAAAATTCCTGACTCTCTTCATGAAAAGTAGAAACCTTCTACTTCTGTTATGTTTAATACCATTTTGATGCCTCAGGAAAAAAAAAAAAAAATCTGCTGAAACAAACTGAAATCAGTATTTTCTCACAACACCAGGTTCTGATGAATTTCTACTTTCTAATTACAAAAAAAAGTTTTAATCTCAGACAATACTTTGCTGTTGTCTCCCAGTTCCCCTCAAACTCAATAGCAGCAACTTTTCTTCCTAGCCCAATAGCTTTTCACATTTAAAACCAAACAGGAATATTCTGAAACATTTATTAGCTAGTCTAAAACACAGTTCAAATGACTTCACATTAAACTGGTCAAAGATCTGCCTTTCATGCTGTATGTCAACAGTCACAATGACTAATGCTGCAGTTCAGCTGATTGATGTATTTTTTTATGTTTCTCCTTAACAAAGAGTGAAGATTTTGATTGTTATTCTTAGCCTAGGTAAATCCCCAGATTTGTGATGAATTAAAATGTTTCTGTTATCAGGAAACCTCAATGGTTAAATTATGTATAAAGTATACAGAAGTCCAAAAATAATCTTACACTTGCCACTGTAAAGCCCAGCCTCACTAGGTTCTCCCTCACAGTTTTAATTCAGAAATAATAATCTGAGAAGTTAGTGCAGTAGTCTGGGAGGACATGACAGTACAGATTTCCACATCAAAGTGCCAGCAGCTAAGACACTATATCTAAAGTATATTTTACAGTTCAAGATATGCAAACTCTTTCAAGTCACATACTGCTATTCTTGCTACTAGCTGAAGCCTTATTTCAGAAATAGTCTTTCTGAGATTAATTTAACAACATAAGCGAGAGTATGTGTGCCATATTTTTATAGATAAAGTTTATGATAGCCCCTTGGTTCAGATGATTTGTTCAAACTAATTGGTTTACAGACACTTTCTTGTAAGATAAATATAAAAAAAAAAAAAATTATGCAGAGGAAAAGAGTCTTTCAGGTTAACAAACTAACTCAAGAGAGATGGGTTTATACTGATCATGGGAAAAATGAGGATGAATGCTAGATTCAAATTATTCAAAACAAGTGGTAAATGAAGAAATCCTCTTTTGAAGATAAATTTTTGAATGACAGGACACATTTTTTAAATACAGAGAATGATAAAGAAGCGTCAGATGCACAGAGGTCATGGTTTCCAAACACATTTTACATTGAAATCCAACAATGAAGAAAAAATGACAAAATTTGACACACATCAGTCTAGTCTATTATAACTTCTGGCCTAAATAAATATTCAAATATATGTTCACCACACACAACATGTCAAGGCCCAGTGCTGGAGCCGGACTGGGTTTGGTTACAGGGAGGGTTTTGACACATGGGATATCCAGTTATCAGAACTTTTCAAACAGTGAGTCACTGTTGCCCTGAGAAGCAGCATCATCAGCAAAATCTTTGACCAAGCTGCTGCTGGCAAGGATGCATTAATGACACTGATAATGTTGAGGAACTGACATTATAAAGATTAGTTTACAGTAACAATTACGCTGGAGAAAGTAGGTCAGAATTAAGTTGATTATATCCAAGCCATTTAGCCACCCTCATCCTTAATTTTAAACTGTCTATTGCCTTTTGGCAGTGGGTGAAAATGACCCATATCAAGGGTTTAGCACCTTTTTGCCTTTGATAACTTTGGAAAAAATATGGGGTTTTTTTCAAACCAGTAATGAATTTTGCTATAGCAGATATACCACAGTTGATAAAAACAAGCCATCTGACAAACTATCAGAGATGCATATACAAAATGACAGCTACCTTCTTTATTTTTCTTAGAATAACAGACTTTAAAACTACAAACAACTACAATTGACTTCTACAAATGTTGCAGGCAGAGCAGAATCCTTAGGCAATCATTTCCATGATGTTCAAAGCTCAGATTTGACTCTCCATTCTGTCTAATTTGAAGCAAACCCTCCTCCTTTCCAGTCTGGTGGAAAATAATGGATGGATGACCTTTTAACTGGAGATGGAATATTGCTGTCGGTTAGCTACCATGTTTACATGAAGAAAAAGCATCACTGTATTCTCATAGTGCATTGTAAATTCCTTATGCAAAAGAATACAACAGAAGCCTAAGAGGAGTAAGGAGTGACATGAAAAGTCCACCCTAAGATGATGCAATTCCCTAAGAGTCTGCTAATGAAAAAGTTGTGTCATTGGTAACCCTTATTCTTTGCTAGCTTCCTTCCTGTTTCAAGTGCAGACAAGGAGAAAACAGAGGCATTTACTTTCTGTTCCCTCATCTTCTGCAGTGATAAGTGAGGGAAGGTCTGGTTCCTACCCTATAAACCAAGATAAGGCACTAAGGATAAGGCTGGAACATAACCCACGTGTCACTATAAGAAACCATGCAATGGTATGCGGTATTTTAAAAAGATATTACACTTGTTTTCTCTGGATATCTCTCCAAGAATTCTAAAACTGAACTGAAAAGTGGTGAATGATTTACATGTTTTATATTTTTTATATTACACTCAATACTTAATTCTAGAGTAGTTTACTGGGAAAGTAGTAGAAGCTGAAAGTGGTAGAAAGCCATAGAAATTCCTCTCCAGTAGCAGAACTGGCTCAAATCTCTTTCTTAGACATTACTTCAAAAGACTTGTATGCCTTATAAGATCACAAAGCAGCATTGTATCTCCCTCCTATACAGACACTGGATCCAGGTTCCTTTTTGATTTTTGTAACACAAAATTACCAAATTCAACTTAAAGACTCCTTTTAGGACATTTGAGTTTGTCCCTTAACATTGCATTTGGGAAAGTGACTTAGCACAATTACATGAGAGACATTTATCCTAGGGTTTCATGTTTTATTTTAACCTCCATTTCTTTGACATTAGTTTAGTTAGACTTATAAGCTACAAAATATTATTCAGTATACAAATAACCTCACTCATGCAAAGTTATATCCCAAAGATTTGCTGTCAGGAGGATAAATCTCACAATGTCTCAGGGACCTGTTTTCCTCCTAGAATATTAATGGTACAGGGCCTTCCACTTTATGATGATTTGGTTGTACAAGGCAAAAAAATCTTGAAAACATTTGCACTTCTGTTGAAACCTCTCAAACTGTTTAATTTCACTAGAATAACTTCAGATTTTCACTAGTTCTATTCAGAGAACCTGGCTCAGAGTCTAACAAACAGACTTGACAGCCAATGATACAGCAAGACATGCCCCAGCACACTGAGCAAAAAGTTGCCATAACAGATGGAGAAAATCTATTCTGTTGCACTAGAAAAAGAAAAAGCCCTTCCTCAGTTTCAGAAGTAGTTTTCTGTCATTGTGGAAAGCAGATTTGAGAATCCATCCCTCTGGACTTGAAGACTAAGACTGTGAGCAGAATAATCCCCCTGCAATCTAGGAAGAGATGGTTGCTGACCTGCTAGACCACATAGATGTTCACAAGTCTATGGGACCAGATGGACTCCATCCAAGAATTCTGAGAGAGACAGTCGAGGTGCTCACCAAGCCACTTTCCTTCATTTTTCAGCAGTTCTGGCTGACTAGGGAGGTCCCAACAGACTGGAAGCTAGCCAACGTGACACCCATCTACAAGAAGTGTTGGAAGGAGGATCCAGGAAACTACAGGCCTGTCAGTTTGACTTTGGTGCCAGGAAAGCTTATGGAGCAGATCATCCTGTGTATCATCACACAGCATGTGCAACACAACCGGATGATCAGGCCCAGTCAACATGGCTTTATGAAGGGCAGGTCCTGTTTGACTAACCTGATCTGCTTCTACATTATGGTCACCGGCTTACTGGATGAGGGGAAGGCCGTGGATGTTGTCTATATGGACTTTAGTAAGGCCTTTGACATTGTATCCCACACCATTCTTCTAGAGGAACTGGCAGCTTGTGGCCTGGATGGGTCTACTCTTTGCTGGGTGAAAAACTGGCTAGAAGACCAGGCCCAGAGAGTAGTAGTTAATGGAGTTAATTCCTGCTAGTGGCTGGTCACAAAGGGTATTCCCCATGGCTTTGTACTGGGACTGGTCCTGTTCAACATCTTTATTGATGACCTGAATGAGAGCATTGAATGTACCCTTAGTAAGTTTGTAGATGACACTAAACTGGGTGGAAATTAGAAGGTAGAGAGGTTCTGCAGAGATATCTAGATAGACTAGATTGATGGGCTGAGGCTAACTATATGAGGTTTAATAAAGCCAAGTGCTGGGTTTTACACTTTGGCCACAACAATCCCCAGCAATGCTACAGACTCAGGGAGGAGTGCTTGGAAAGCTGCTCATCGGAGAGGGACCTGGGGGTGTTGATTGACACATGGATGAATATGAGCCAGCAGTGTGCCCAGGTAGCCAAGAAGGCCAGTGACATCCTAGCCTGTATTAGAAATAGTGTTGCTACTAGGTCCAGGGAAGTGATCCTGCCCCTC
>JANHGN010007962.1:0-49000 GCA_024605025.1 Megaceryle maxima | reverse complement strand
TAAGAACAGTAAGAAAAATGAGGTGATTTAATCTCACAAAACATAATGAAGTTTATGTTCTCAAGAATCAAAACAGAAACAATAAAGGAACATCTCTGCAGGGATAAAAAAAGACAGAGGAAGCCTGAGAAAATAGTTCACAGGGTCATGTGAGAAACAAGACATCTATGTAAAATCACCTCATCCACCCAAGTCCTGCAGCTCCTCATCCAACAAGGACCAGAAAGCTTCAAGCAGAACCCAGTCAATAGGGGATTATGGCTACAGTGTGAATTGTCTAATCATACATAACTTTTTCACTTCAAAGGATTCAGTCTGCCTTTGCAGTAGCACCTTGGTGAACTAATCTTGCCTTAAACCTGTTATCATAAAGCACTATTTCTAGGTTTCAGATTATCCCCCAAAATCGTGTAGGATTTATTTGGAGAGGATTTTTACCTTGTTTGTAATAATTACTAGCCCTTCTGCACACATGCATTGTGCTATCATCAGAAAAAAAAGAAAATCAAAATCTGAAAGACAGGCTAAGAAGTAGCATCATTTTTGTTTATTTGGGCCTTCCTGCACCTGAAAGTTGAATATGGAGAGGTGCTCAATATTTTAATATTTGGTTAGCCTCTTCACTAAACTGATTGTACATACTTCTCAATTGGACATGGTTTTGTTTGAATTTTAGTAAAGGTTGAGTACATCATACTGTCAGCTTTTCAGCATAAATGGCACACAACAAACTTGCATATAAAGTGATTGATAAGGTCCTTATAAAAAACATACTGTCAACATTTCTTTTTATTTTATGCTCTAATTTGGGGCAATTAACATTGTCAGAAAGCTGAAATAGAGTAAAACACAGAGACTGCTGTAGCAATTTTAAAATATCATCCAGATTTTGGAAGAATAGTCTTCATTGTCTTAAGAAAGAGAATTTGTAACCCAAAGACTGTAAGTGAAGTGAAATACTATGGAAAGAATAAATATTTAATACACAAGTACTTGAAAGTTCACAGGAAAATGGCACAAATTTTGTGGTTTATTTACCTTTTGCTGAAAGAAGGTAAAATAGGTTACCTTGTCTTAATCAGTATACTAACAATTCTGTGTTAAACTAGCATAAAAAAATGTTTGCAACTCATGCTTTTTTGAGTGTCAATTACTGTCTTTAAAAGCTTTATTAAGCATAAATCTATCTAAACTGCTCTATTTCCTAAAATAGGGCACACCATCAAGGCCAACATTTCCAAGAACAACACTATGTAAGCAAACAAACATTTCCTAATTTCTGCCCTGTTTTTTTTTCAATTTTATCCACACCTATAAAATTCACCAAAATGCAACTAAGCAAAGAAGAGGGGTGTCAGAGATGAAAATATATTCTGAAAGATATAATACAAACCTTTAAATATTTACATAAAGGAATTATGTAAACAAATAACATTAAACAGCTATACCTGGAGGGCATAGACTGTGAATTCAGAAATTACTTTCAATGTCTTCTACATTCTGTAGGCTATTACAATTCACATAAACCAGCAGATTTGCTAGGCTCAAAACATCACATTAATGCTCCTTTATTTTTTCTGTATTGTGTGAACAGCAGCAGAGACAATATTGAATAATCATTAAACAACTGGGGAAGATTATGTATAGACTGCGTATTTTCAAACAGCATTTTACTATGGCTCTTTCTAATATGTCTTGTTCTTACTTCATGGCTAAGAATTAATAACAGGCTTAATCAAAATCTTTAGCAATTCAACTATTACTGAGGACAAACTATGAGAAAAAAAATTAGTTATAAAATTAGATTATGCAAAAAATAAAAGTACAACAAAATTGCAATTCATTTCATGTTTTTTTCACAATGGTGAAAAATACTCCATCACCACCACTGAATATTTATAAGTTTTGTATGTTTAAATCAATTAACAAAAACTTTCAGTTCCTTGGCAATCTAGTTTCCTAGACACTAAACCAAATTCTTTTTACCTTTGACTATTCAACAACCATCAACAGTATTACTCATTAAAAAAAAAAAGAAAAAAAAGAAAGAGGGGGGGAAACAAAAAAAAAAACCAGACAAAAACATGTAATCACTCTTCACAAAGAGCCAGTAAGATTGATCTAAAGTCAAGCATGGCAAGAATTTATCTGAATGGACAATGGTCAGACTGTCACTTTCCAGAAGCATTAGCTGTAAAGAAATCCAAATATATAAACTATACACTGAAAAAATATTTTAAAGTCCACAATAAAATTGTGGATTTCCCTCCTCCCTGAATTTATATAAATTTAAGACACAAAATTATTTATGAAGGATATTTCAACACTCACAATTCCCACATCACTAAACAGCGAAATCCAAATGCAAACACATGCAGCACAAGTGCCCTTCTTCTGTCATGTATTAAATCAGACTGCCAGTAGATGTATGAAGTTGAAAATCTGAGTATCAAGTTCAACTCCTTCAGCTCTTCTTTTCCTTACAGCCAAAAAAGAAAAACTATATGAATTGCTTGATATATTTAAATCTATGAAGACATGTACGCACAGAGCAAACTACAATGTTTAGAGGATCTAGAAAGCTTAGTGGAAAATGCTCTGGGCAGTCACAGAAGACAAATGAATAAAATAAAGTAAAATAGTAAAATAAAATAATAAAATAATTCAGAAGTATACAAGATCATAAAAGTCAAAATACATCTCTAAAGCTAGCAAATACTTTTAGTACAAAATTGTATTTCTTAGTGAAAAGATAAGTTCAGAGTCACATTGGAACTCTCTCTTTGAAATCAACGTCAAGAAGAACTTGATAGAAAGAAACAAACTCCACTTTTTCCTTCTTCCCGGAACATGACATTACAATTGGGAGTTGGGAAGAAAAGAAGTTGTATACTTCACAACTTTCCTGTACACTACACTGTAATACATAATCACCAATAACAGAGATAAACTTCTCTCCAACAGAGCTCTAAGAATGTTACCTCAGGGTCCAGTTCTCCCTCTTTTGACTGTAGGTTTGAGAAGATCAGCCCAGAAGAGCATGATGCTTGTTACTTAAACAACAAATTGCTACAAAACTAATACATCAAATAACTAATAACCTAATTAACTAGAAAACACACCACTACTTTTAATTACATCATTGTGCATGCTATCACACTCAACTACAAAGATACTGATTATCGATCTCAAATGCTGTGAACCCCAGCCAGTCACTACTGACCTACAAATGCCTCTCATATAAGGGTGAAGAACTACCCTTCTTCGCTCTAGCCTCCCACACCAAGTCTTTTGTCAACAAGCAGTCCTTGCTGACAGTCCATTAGGTTGACTAAGAGGGGGTTTCTTCAGGTGGACTTGCATCTGTAGGTCAGCCTCTGTAAAAATCTGCGCTCCTACCATCAGAAGGTAATTCTCCTATGTTCTTCAACAACGGACTTCATACCTCCTTCTCTGTTTTTTGCACCATTTCTGGACTTTCCTTTTCGGCTTTCTGGACCATTATGTCTCCTAACAAATAAATGACCTGCCCAAAGTAGTTTTTCCATTTTTGCTATAGCTGTACCTAAGTCATTACCTGGTCAATCACAGCTTTATGTGATGTTACTGATACATATTAACTACAGGTATAGTTACTTTCATGGCATAGCAAGGGACCAGCTGCTCCCTAAGCACTGGGAACCTGGGACCCAAGGGGGATCCCCCAGGCTTCCAAAGCATGGGCCTTGCAACCTAGCTTCCATCATACACAGCAGCAAAGGAGCAGGACAGGTTGAGTGCAGAGAGCCCAGCCTTGAGTTTAGATTGCCACGGGAGTCCATGATGAGGCAGGTTTGACATCAGACTGGGAAATCAGACCAGAGTTCAGACAGTTTGATGGCTGCCAAGCAGGTCAATAGCAACAAGGAAGGTTCAGTGTCAATCCAGGAAGACTGTCCACAGATCAGGACAACATGATCCATAACCAGACAACAAGCACACCTGTAAATAGGGCAGCAGAGAGACCTACCTCCAGTGTCAGTGGGCTGATGGCCCCAGGCTGAGCTGAAGATGACTCAAACTTAAGGCAGCTACAGGCTGTAGATGATTACACAAGAGTGTTGCTATAGCAAAAACTCTGAAACCATGCAGAGGAACTAGCCATTTCCATTAGTCTAGGCTTCACAGCGCTTTCCATGTGCATTTAACATCACAACATTTCTAATTCCCCTCCTAAGTATTTGGGCAATTTCACAAAAAGTAGCGCAATGAATAATAACACAGAAAAACATCTAATTAAGTAAAAAAACGTACTCTATAAACCAACTGAAATGATCCAGGAGGGCAGAACAAAATTTTGCTCTCAGTAGATTTTTTTTTTTTTTATAACTTCATCCTTTTTCGGTGCTTTGATCAGCAATATGAAAAAAAGAATAGTTAGTAAATTATCATCAGTGACTGTCTACTAAGCAAAAGTTTTACAACCAATGGTGGAGCAGAATCTTACATATAAGGCTAGCATTTCAGGTTATCTGCAAAGTTATGCAGATGGCTTCTTACAGTATTATTTATATTTGACTGTTTTTAAGTACTCAAAAAGGAAAGGGCCTGGCTGCATTAGTGCTCACCTGCATGAATGTTGGTCCAAAAGGATTTATCAAAATTAAGATTTGCCTCTGGCAGGTGAAGAACCATCCTGATTCCAAGTATCATGTCCTAATCCACTAGTACCTCTGTTCCTGATCCCACAGAGTGCTCTGTGGACTTAACTGACTTTAACTTAAGAATGAATGGGAAGAGAGACTAAAGTAATATGAAAGATAACACCAACAAAAGAATACTTAAGTTGTAACTCAGAGCACATTTGTAGTGCTCCATTTTCAAATGTTTTGAGCCCTTGTTACTTAACATATTAGAATAGTGTTTGATCATATATTATAAATACACATTATCTTTAATAAGCTATACTTATGTAAGGCACCTTTATATGAACATGATCACGTGCCATTACCCATTTCAGAATTAAAAATGAAGGCTACCAGTTATATAAATTCATAAACTGTGAACGGATTCTCTGCTGAAACTGCTGAACAGGCCTAGTATTTCTCTAGTTTACTCTGAAAAGCAGAGTGACACAGGAAAAAAAAAAAATCTTTCAAAGAAACATTCTTGGTAATTGTTTTTTTTTTCTGACAGACATCAGAAACACCTATTTGATACATTTGTAGAGCTACAGTGTATAGAGATGTGTTGCCATTTAAAACAATTATTAGTGTTTTTGCACTGACATAGTAAGAAGATACTTCATTATGTCAGCACTGCCCATATTTCAAGGAAATTTGACAGAAGCAGTTACTATAGCTCATCATGTTTGGCAAAAGATTTGTTGTGACATAGGATGCATTAATGTAAGAGTATAGATGACAAGAAGATATGTACTATAATTATTTAGAGTAGGGCTTCCCATTGTTTGTGACTTGGAATAACAAAAGAACAGTTTCAGAAAAGGTATGCATTCTGACATCCTTATTCATGTTAGGCACAGCCTTGTGTCAGGAGTGCTTAAATGAGATTCCGAGGTATTTTTTGTACTTAAAGTAGTATTCAAAACACAGATTTTGGCACACAGAACTTTGAAGACTAACAGGAAGATTAGCTTAAAGTATGCAATTAATTCCTAGCCCTAATCAGTGCAAAGGTAAACAAACTCACTGTACCATATTTAATATTATGGCAGTGGCTTGTGACAGGATCTTTCCTTCCTCAGAAGTTCCCATAGAGTACAAGACTGTAGCTTTGCATTTACCCCAAATACAGGATGAAGGGGAACACACACAAGTTGTAGCTCAGCACAACTACCACTTGCTACATTACCACAGCTCATGAAGCAGATAAATCTTTTATTTCACATGAGCTCCAGTTACTGAACCAAGGACAGCCAAAGATGCCTTTGATTTCTTTTACTTTCAGAGGAAAAATATTAGAAAATAGTTTGTGTTCTCATTTCTCCATGCCAGCAGGCCATGCAGATATACTGTCTACATAATAACTACCCTTCAGTGACTGGATAACCTTGTTCTGCTAGAAGTATGCCTGATTTATTTTGAAAGTTATACAGGAATCTAGTGACAGGTTCCATTTATTTCAAAGCACCTTATAGAGCTGTTTGTCATATAGGTTGTGTCAGATGTCTTCTCCAAATTCAATCCCAGCAAGAAAAAAGTACTGATTTGAGGTTACCATAATTTTGTATTTCTTAAAAACCATACATTTCTGGGGTTTGGATGTAACACCAGTGACAGCATCTCAGCCTGGTACAGCTTAAAATCAAGAGTCTTCTTGTGAGAAAGAAATTGAAAATACACCACATTGTTGTTCTCCCACTCAGTATCATCCAAAAATGTAGTAAGTCACTCTACATCATGATCCAGATGACTAACTTTGCACAAAACAGAACCAAATAAAGATCATCACAGAGCTTGACTTGATATACTCTTTCAGTGAGTAATCACAGAATGGTTTGGGTTGGAAGGGTCTCTTCAAGGTCATCTGGTCCAACCCCACCGCAGGGAGCAGGGACATCTGCAACCAGAGCAGGTTGCCCAGAGCCCTGACCAACCTCACCTGGAATAGTTCCAGGTATGGAGCATCTACCACCTTTCTGGGCAACCTGGGCCAGGGTGTCACAACCCTCAGTGTAAAAAATGCCTTCCTTCTCTCTAGTCTAAATCTCCCTCTTTTTGTTTAAGAGCATCACCCCTTTTCTTATCACAACAGGCCCTGCTAAAAAGTCTGCCACCATCTTTCTGATGGGCCCATTTAAGCACTGAAAGGCCACAATAAGGTGTCTCTAGACATGTCACTAAGCACCACATCCAGTCTTTCCTTAAACACCTCCAGAAAACTATAGGCCTGTCAGCCTGACCTCAGTGACTGGCAAGGTTATAGAGCAGATCATAGTGAGTGCCATCAATTGGCACTTACAAGACAACCAGGGGCTTAGGCCCAGCCAACATAGGTTTAGGAAAGGACTGCCTAACGAATCTGACTTCATTCTGACTGGGTGACCCATCTGGTAGACGAGGGGAAGGCTGTTGATATGGTCTACCTAGACTTCAGCAAAGCCTTTGACAAAGTCTCACACAGCATCCTCCTGGAAAAGCTGGCAGCCCATGGCTTGGACAGGTGCACCCTTTGCTGGGTTAAAAATTGGCTGGACGGCTGGACACAGAGTGTGGAAGCCGATTTTCTATGTATTCCATTTCTCATCTTAGAGGAGTTTTAAATAGGGTATGGTCATTAAAGTCATGCTGAACTCTACCTATATAGCATATACTAGGGTGAGGGTTTTTGGTTTTTTGTTTTTTTTTTCAAAGTTTTCACATGTCCTGAAACATGAACTTCTTCAACAAATTCTGTTATTCCTACAGCTCAACTTTGTGATTGTTTCTTCTGGTGCTTTACTACATATTTTAGAGAAGGACTTATATCACCGTAGTCCTTTCCTTTATTCTCTGTGTAAAAAAAAACCCAAAAACAAACAAAAAAGGCAAAATATTTTCACTCATTTGGTATTCTACCCATCCTTTGCAAATTCTTGCACACAACTGGTAACACCTCTGAGATTACCCAAGTTTGTTAAATGTCTGGGATTGATGTTCAACAGGCTCAGATAACCTGTAAACTTCTAACTCACAGAAGCCTTTTCTAAATTCTTCGTCCATAGTTAAGGATGATACAAGCTTGTTGACATCATTTGTTCTACTAGACACCAGTAGTAACCCCATTAGTTAAGACCAGAGCAGAACAGCATTAAACACATCAGCCTTCTCCTCCCCACTAGTTATGAACAGAAGTCTCATTCTGCAGCCCCATGCTGTGGCAGTGACTAATACTTGCTGCCAAGTGCTACTAATGTGCTCTTAAAGTAATATGAGTTGTTTTCTTGAGTTTGGTTGCTAATTTCATTCTGTGATTCAATCATCCTGATGTTGACCCTGAAATTACAGAAATCAACAAAGGAGAAGAAAGGAATTATTTACTTGCCCTCATTTACCTTCCTCTCTTGATAATTCTCTTTCATATGTAAACTGAATAAAATTTCATCCCTTTTGGCTTAGATAGATCCATTCTCCTGCTGACAACTGGTTTTTTTACCTCTGCAGTGCTGAAATAGATAGACATTTGTCAATCATTTATTTGTAGAGAGCAACAACACTGTGCAACATCGAAGTGCCAGATCCCTTGTGAGTTAACATACCTCACATAATATCTGCAGTTAGCCAGACTGAACATCAAGAAAGCACATTTTTGAATTTAAAACTTAAATTATGGTGGGTTTTTTGGTTTTTCTTTTTTTTTTTATTGGAAAAAGGGAATTAGCTCTGAGAATAACACAACAATGTGCCCTTGTGGCCAGGAAGGCCAATAGTATCCTGGGGTGCATAAAGAAGACTGTGGCCAGCAGGTCGAGGAAGGTTATTCTCCCCCTCTACTCTGTTCTAGTGAGACCACATTTGAAGTATTGTGTTTAGTTCTGGTCTCCCCAGTTCAAGAGGGACAGGGAAATACCAGAGAGTCAGAGCTACAAAGATGATTAAGGGGCTGGTACATATCTCTTATGAGGAAAGGCTGAGATCTTTGGGACTGTTTAGCCTGGAAAAGAGAAGACTGAGAGGAGATCTTATGAATACAAATATCTGAAGGGTGGGTGTCAAGTAGAAGGGACCAGTCTCTTTTGAGTGGTGCCCTGTGATAGGACGAGAGGTAATGATAGCAAGGTGGAACACAAAAAGTTTCACCTCAACTAAATGAAAAACTTCTTCACTGTGAGAGTGACAGAGCATTGGAACAGTCTTCTCAGAGAGGTTGTGGAGTCTCTTTCTCTAGAGACTTTCAAGACCCACCTGGATCTGTTCCTGTGTGGCCTGACCCAGGTGTTCCTGCATTGGCAGGGGGGTTGGACTCTATGATCTCCAGAGGTCCCTTCCAACCCCTGACATTCTATGATTCTGTGATTCTATATTGTCAGTTGCCTCCAGTGACACTTCCGAAACCTATTCATTTATAGCATGCTATTGCTTCAGGCACAACAGTTGTGTCTAACAAATTATCATAATTGCCTGAACCCCTTAATTATCACAGATCTCCTCTGTCTTAGCACTGAGACTTAAGCCTCTAGTGGCTTACCTCATGCTAGGTAACACCAATAACCCATTTTGCACCAGCTATGATCTTACCTGTTAGCCTGTCTTGGCAGCAGAGGCATGCTCTTCATAGCATTCTAAAAAGTCTACTTGGGAATTAAGCATAGAATCAAAGAATGGTTTCAGTTGGAAGCGATCTTAAAGATCTAGTTCCAACCTCCCTGCCATGGCAGGGACAACTGCCCCTAGACCAGCTTGCTCAAGGCCCCATCCAACCTGGATTTGAATGCATCCAGTGATGGAGGATCCACAACTTCCCTGGGCAACCTGTTCCAGTGTCTCAATACCCACAAAGTAAAGAACTTCCTTCTTCTTTCCAATCTAAATCTACCCTTTTCCAGCTTCAAAGCATTATCCCTTCAGGAAGATCTGCTCCATGATCTTACCAGGCACAGAGGTGACACAGACTGGCCTATAGTTTTCTGGGTCTTCCTTTTTTCCCTGTTTTGAAAATAGGAGTGATGTTTCCCCTTTTCCAGTCAGCAGAAACGTCACTGGACTGACAAGACTTCTCAGATATCACGAAAATCAGCTTAGCAACTTGGTCTGCCAGTTCCCTTAGGACACATAAATATATTTCATCAGATCCCATGGACTTGTATACCTTCAGGTTCTTTAGACGTTCTCAAACCTGATCTTCACTTATAGTGGACAGATCGTCCTTCTCCCAGTCCCTTCCTTTGGCTCCATCAACTTGGTTGGTGTGGCTAGAGCCCTTGCCAGGGAAGACTGAGGCAATGAAGCCCTTGAGTAGTACCTCAGCCTTCTCCATATCCCTCATGACCAGGTGTCCTGTTTCCTTCTGGCAAAAGCCCACATCTTCTCTATCCCTCCTTTTATCACTGACATACGTGTAGAAGTTTTTGGTTTTGCCCTTGATGTCCCTGGCCAGATTTAACTCTATCTGGGATTTAGCTTTCCTAACTTGATCCCTGTCTGCTCAGACAACAACTTTGTAGTCCTCTCAGTCTACCTGTCCTTGCTTCCACCCTCTGCAGGTTCTCTTTTTGCCTTTAAGTGTGTCCTTGTTCATCCATGCAGGCCTCCTGGCATTCCTGCTGGCCTTCCTCCTTTTTTGGTCACATCGCTCCTGGGCTTGGAGCAGGTGGTCCTTGAATGTTGACCAGCTTTCCTGGGCCCCTCTCCCCTTCAGGGCTTCATCCCATGGTACTCCACCAAGCAGATCCCTGAAGAGGTCAAAGTCTGCCCTCTTGAAGTCCCAGGTGGTGAGATTGCTGTGCACCCTCCTTGTTGCCCTGTAGCACCACAGCTTGTTATTACCATAATTATCTGTGTGACCTCATGCTCACTCACACTCTGCTAACTGTCCTCACCAGAAGCCTTTCATCTGTCCACAGACAATCTGTAATAAGATCTGTTCCCTCCATGACATTATTCCTCTAGAGCACCAGAAGCCAGTTATGCCTCCTAAGAAACATAGATTTTTATTTCAAATTTCCACACTTAACTCAGTTCAGCCTCTCTCTGTACAAATCCTGGGTGGTATAAGTACAATGTGTGGTGCAGCATAGGTGAGACTGCTGGATCAGAAATGCTCTTTAGCTCAGGGTGAGGTGCATAACTTTCTTACAAAGGCTGGAAGAGACAGATGAACAGCCTGTTATGAACTAGTTCCCCAAATGGGTCAAATTAATGCAGTACTAATGAAGTATTGTCCGTGGGATACAATCCCAAAAATGTTCCTGACAAATATGGATAAATGAAATACATTTATAATATAACTGTTAATTTACAGCAGTACACCTTTGCAGGCTAGACACTCTTAGGCTGTATTTGCCTGAAAGCATAGACAAGGATAGACTGTGCCCTGAGCACTTTTTGTCTCAGTGAGAGTTTTAATTCACAGTTTTCCACAATTTATGTGTATCAATAGACTCCATTGTCATAGCTTTAAATTTCAGAGTAACTGGAAGAAGTTATTAAAATTATTAATACTCTGAAACAAGCGGATTGTTAATTCAGCTGCTCTGTTGGATGTCAGAGTTACTTTCAACTTCTGTGTATATTAACACAATCACCTACTCCAAACCTTCCAGTTTCATTAACACTTAATGACTAATGACATTTTTCACAGGAATGAACAATCATTTAAATGTATGTTGACTGTGTTTTACTGTTTCTCACTTACAGAGCTCTGATTTTCTGATTTAGGAACAAACCCCCATGAATTAGGCAAGCAATCACACAGCATTGGCAGCAAAGAGTTGATCTCAACAATTCACTTTTTTTCCCTTGCAAAATATGCAATAAACTTTTGCAAAATTGATATAGATACAAATATATCTGTGTTTGTGCATTTGTGTATAGGTCAATGTCAGCATTTAGTTCTGAAATAGGAAAGGAAAAACATACAAAAATTCTGTCAGAGATTGTTCAAATCTTTCCATCTATTTAATATCGATATAATTGATTTGCTCTAATGATAATTCCATCCTTAACTCATCCACATACCTGGTGGTTTATTATATTCATATTCTTGTTCAGTCTCTGAATTACTTCTACGTGTAATTGTTGATTTACAAAATAAAGGTTTTACTTCTGAATTTTTGCAGTTTTTCCTAAAGCCTCTCCCTTCAACTCAAACTTCTCTTTTTAAGGAAAACATACTGCTTTCTAAAAAAGTATGAAGTGTACAGTATATGCAGTTTTTCAGAAATGTTTTCTAAAGATATAGCCATGTCAAGTATTGAAACCTGGCAAGCAGGTCATTGACAGGGTGTACCCTACAACAACATTGTGTTAAGCCATCTTCTTCCTCCATCTACTCACTCTCAAAAGTTTAAAAATGTCCAGAAGTTTGAGAAATGTCCACCAAAAACTACCTAAAAATCAACACATCAAGAATCTTGAGCTACATTAAATCCCTCATTTATTTCTTCTGGAGAGTGACAATCACAGAAAATTCCTACTCGTGGCAATGCAGTTACATTGCTAACCAGCTCAGATTGAGCCAAGAGAGTCACATATACTTGCACACTGAAACCACACATTTCTCTTTGTCAGGAGATAGCTCTTATCCCAGTTTTAACTGTTAACAGCCTTTCTGAGTCATCTTAATGCTATTCACATGCCATTACCCATGCCTAGAACACAATATCCGGAAGACACTGCCACGTAACAACACTGATCTGTCTATTACAAGGCTAAGTCTCACAGAATACTAAAGAGGCAACTGTTTCCTTTTGTTTTCATTTTGGGAAAGATAATACAGTTTGGTATCAAGGTCTTCAAAAAGAACACCAGTACTTTGGCTTTTTTTTTTTTCTCCTTATTTTCAAATTTCATTTCAAGTTGCTGAAATAATAGAAACAGACACCTTGTTATGACAAACACACCACCTCTTATAAAAATGTGTTTCTTTTCACTATCATTATGTCTTCAGCTCTTTCTTGAAGTTTAGCTGACATGACAGAGCTTTGTATTTATTATTGCTAACTATATTTAGAGAACACTATATTCATAATACTGCCTGCAGGTTGAGCTACCCTACATGCAAGGAAGTCTGCAGTCTTTAGCCTTTAATCCAATTTCCTTATGCAATATTTTACACTTCTGTATTATGCAAAGGAAATATTTCTAAGAGCCATCTGTATACAAAACTGCTCATGCATATTAGAAACAACACTCATAAAACAACTCAACATTAAAAAAATTTACACAGCTAGTGCTTAATCAATACATCAGCATCAGAGTATGCTGAAGGTGTAAAAAACCATTTGCAATTTTATTAAGTGGCAAATGCCTTTGCTTATATGTTCTCAGATTTTCTCTTCTTTTGTCCATTTTAATTTTAAGTATTTGCTTAAATGACTTGTTTAGTTTTACCTGACTTCAGCATCAGGTCCATAAGAAAGACCTAGGATGGGATTTACTTTCTATTGATATCAACAGGCAAGCAAAGCTGTATTCCAGATGTATGCCACTAGAAAAATGGTAGGATGAAGGTAGGTGAAGAGGTCTTTTACTTTCAACAGTCCATATTCCTAAATCCATGAAATTACATTTATTTCCTAATTGTAACTGCACTGTATTTTATTAACCACTTCCTTCCTTTACATTACTGGATGAAAGCTAGAAGGAGTTCGCAAAGCTTTTACAGCTAGAAAACCCAAGTGTTCCCTAAAGAAGAAGTTTTTCCACTAAAGAAAGTTCCACCACTAAAGAAAACCATCATGAGAGACAGACACACACCTTTGTCAGCCTTCTTTTCACTACAGCTGTATCCAGCCAGGCAGGTACTCCAGACTACTTCTACAGTAGTTCAAGGAACAGACATGGACTTCTTATCAGTCCCTCCATCTTAAAAAAAAAAAAAAAAAAAAAAAAAGAGGAATGCCCAGTCTTACTCTGTGTGTTGACTCCCTAGATGACTCAGGACACCTAGGCTGAAAGAACATCTCCATCCCTTTAATGCAACACCATGCTGAACCCATAAAAAGGCAACATACAAAATCTACCCCAAATCCATTTGTGAAACAAAGTTCTGCATTCCTGAAGGCTTTGACTGTAAAATATTAAAAATAAATTGAGCTAAAGGAATTTCTAAAAAGAACCAGTCAGAAACATATTAAACCATTCTGGAATAATTTACAGGTGATAACTGTGATGTGTTATATATCATTTGTGAATATAACTATTTCTTTCATTAGCGTTTTAGAGTTCATTACAACAAATGAATTCACATTTAAAGATCACTGTACTGTACAAGATTGAGTCCTACATCTATGAAGAGTATTTGACAACAGTAAAAGTTTCCAGCTTTAGTTGACATATTATGGCTTAGGGTGATAGAATTAAACAAATGGGAGTTAATGCTTATTTCACATTTTACATACCCTTCAGTTTATATGCTAATGCTGTCCTAACTTTTCAGCAATAAATCTGCTCCTTTAAAGCCTGCTATCAGAACTACATATCTCTATGTGGCTTCACAGCATGCCCACAGTTTTTTATTGTGGGTAGCCATGTTCTTGCTTATTTTCTCTGATTTTAAATTAGAAAACAGTAATGAAAATACTTGGAAAAAAAGATATTTACAATTTTTGAGTAAAATGGATACTTCAATCTCTAGACTTTATTAATATAAGCTATAATTCAAATAATACACCACAAAAATCCAAAGAACACTAAATCTGTGGAAAATAAATACTAAGACAGCTTCCTGATGCCTTAAGGCACTTTTCCTAAGTTTCCCTGGACTGAAAAGTCGAATCATATTTGAACAACATTCATAGTAGGAGGATTCCAAATAAACACAAATGCATCTGATCCAAATTCACACAAACTTGAACTCATTGTAGACTTAAAGCTTAAAGGAAAATGTAACTTTCGTTATTACTATTTAAATTACGACCAAGAAGTCTGCATGAAAATCTTGATCCTGATGACTCCAGTGGGAAACCTCACATAATAATTAGAGAATAACTGACAAACAAGGTTGTCTACATTAAGATTCTTTTCATTCAAGACAGTGCAACATACCTGACCTAAACTGAAAAATTTTTCATTTAGACACAACAGTCCCTCAGACCTGCAGTATTAAGAGACACTTGATCAAGACAAAATTTAAATTAATTTTTATCTGTTGCTCTTACCTTTCCAGGTCCTGACAGCTTCAATCATAACTAAACACATTTTTGAGCACATAGAGAAATGAACTGGTGGAACTGAAAGTAATAAATAGCTTTCAAAACAAAACCAAATCTGTTTTTCATTTGTTTTGCCAAATTTTAACCACTTACTCCAGAGAAAAATAAGAATCATACGGCTAATTTAGTGTGTAATGGACCCCGAGTTATCCATTTTAAAATCTTGGAAGAAAAAGTGTGGTAAAACACCTTACCTAAAGTGACAAGGGGTTCTTTTGTTTCTTTTTCTATGTTGTTTTTAAAGGAGACATACTTTTGGTGGCAAGAGACTTCTCAGTTAAACTGCAGTTGCCTACTATAAATTTACTGAGCTTGATGAGAGCAAACACATACTCTATGCTACCCCTGGCACCATCAATCAAAGTGCTAGGTAGTTAAACATTGCATCTTAAGTTTCTTGATTGATAATTCCTTACCTGCTTGCTTACTGAGATATGCAATGCATGCTGATGCACCTGTGGATGAGGAAAAATAGTATCCTAAGTCGCAGATTTATTTCTTCTGAGATCAACAAAATTTTGAAAACTGTGACAAATGAGAGAACTAGTGGGATTAGGAAACATTTTATTAAAAAGTCAAAGGCCTGATTACCTTATCTTCTGCAATTTATCCCTCTTTTCTCTAAAGATTTACCATCTTTGCAAGGCAAACTCAGACTTCTAGAAAATTTCTGTAAATTGGCTGTCTAAAGCTGAAATAGTACTTATATCACATGTAAGGTTATTGCAGAATCATGGGAAGTGAGTGCAAATGGAAAACTATCATGTTGAAAAGCTTCTTTTTCCTTAGAGGAAATCAACCACCAGAAATACCTTTTACTTACGTAACATCTTTGTGCACAACTATATAAAGCAATATGAATTTGGGTTTCTTTGTATATCTGCTATATCACTCAGTAGATATATTTAATATTATGGAAACTGAAAAAGCATCATTGTGATCCGGTAGACGTAAGAACAGTAGGAATGTAAAAACTCAAAATATTCCTTGAGAAGAAAAATCTAGTGAGTATTTAATTATGATTATTAGACATAAGGACTTACTGAATGTCCTGAACATGACTGTTGGTTTGTTTTCTCTCCATTAGAAAGCCACACAGATGAAAAAGAGTAATATTAAAGATACAATGTTCTGGCCTCAAAAATATGGGTTGTTCCATTGTCTCTGACAGAATGCTCGCTGTATTACACTTGGAAAACATGAGAGTGATATGGCAAATTACTAACAAGGCACAATATGCTTAAAACTAACCCTGAAGAAACTGCTAATGCAGCTGTGCTTGCAAAACAAAAATAACTTAGTAAAACCGCAATAAACAAGACAACCTAAGAGATAAGGAAGTCTGATAAACTGCTGAAGCTGCAGAAAATCAGTTTAATCTTGATTCTGTGAAGCAAGACAATAGAGGTTGAAAGTTAAGCCAACGAAGACTACGAGCCTTCATCAGAAGATCACCAGAGCGAGCCTAACAACCAACAAGAGACTAGTGCGTATGCGAATATGGGTGGACACTTATGATAATAAGTTCTCAGAAAAGGTGGTGAGTAGGTATCAGTTATGAATATGCATGTGTTGCTGTAATATAACCCTGAACCTTTTAACTGGTGGCACGCATATTGGGTGGAAATATCCCCTACTCATCTGGTGCCACAAAATAAAGAATGCCTGCTTAATAACTTTTGTTACTGAGTTTTTCACAAGCCATATGCCCAGGCATCACATCTATATGTCTTTTAAACATGTCCAGGGATGGTGACTCAACCAACCTCCCTAGGCAGCCTGTTCCAATGCCTGACAACCCTTTCAGTAAAAAATTTTTTCCTAATGTCCAGTTTAAACATCCCCTGGTGCAGCTTGAGGCCATTCCCTCTTGTTCTAGCACTAGTTATTTGTGAGGAGAGACCAGCACCTACCTTTCTACAACATCTTTTCAGGTAGTTGTAGAGAGTGATAAGGTCTCCCCTCATCCCCTTTTCTTCAGACTAAATAGCCTCAGTTCCTTCAGTTGCTCCTCATAAGGCTTATTCTTAAAGCATTTCAATTCTGCTATGTTTAAGTTCTGTTGATAAAAAAAAAGCAAAACCAAAAAACAAGCACAGATTAAATCATCCTAGGTTTCCACTCAATGTAAGCACAGCTATTCTGAGAATAATTAAATAGGCACATCTTATGAATACAATACAAAACAAGTGCACTGTGCATCTGAACTGGTTGCCTGTAAAGTGTTATCACATATGTGGAATATTCCTGTGGTATTACACAGCTACTGTGTTATTAACCATATTTTCAAAGTGTGTTACATTCATATTTTCCTCCAAAGTTTTCTGAAGAAAGGATTAACTTTATTTTTCTAGCATGCTATAAAGTTCCTAATCCTGACAGTAAGACAAAGCCAGAGAAATATTTATTATTTAAAGAACATTCATCCCAGATTATAGTGTCAAAAGACATTAGTAACCATACTTAAGCTAGTGATTTAGAAGCTAAAAGGGGGTGCAAAATTTAATAAAATAAGTAAATTCTTCCCCAACTTAGAGTAGAAAAAAAAAAAAAAAACAACTGATGTTCAGAACATAAGACTTTTTCCCAGATAGATACTGCATAATAAAGCATCTTGTTAAAGAAGAAAAATCTCCATTCTCTGCTATGCTGGCTAAAAGCCTCTAATACAAGATAATGCAATCCCAAGATTCTGCTTAACTCCTATTAAAATCCATGAAAATCAAACACCTACTTAGCTTTTAGCACAGCTGCTAAAGTACAGAACACATCTCGGTCCACATAACATCTGGACAAAAAGTTTATGAACTGCACTTATTTATTTTTGGGGGGGGAGAGTTCTGCCTCCCTGCACTAACATAAGCAGCAACCTATTAAAAGCTAAGAGTGAAGACTAGGGTCAATAAAATATTAATTTTAGTTTAAAAATATACACTTAATCATAGAAAATCATTATACTACAATTCACTGTTTTTCATATTTCAAAAACAGTACTTACAAGTTTTGCCACTGAAAACCCAGAAGCAACATAGCACTAGTTACAGGCCTTGGTAATGCCTAGGGGAAGTAATTTTAGATTTTTTCAAAAACAAAAGGATAAGCACGTGCATCTTAGTAACAGTATCCAAAATATCCAAAATTCCTTTGAAAAGCCTTCTACAATTTGTCAGAAGAGTCAAACAATTGCTCATTTATCTGTTTAATATCTCCCAAAATTATTTTCTTTCAATCAACAGTCAAGCAGAACTTAATGCAAGTATATATACTTCTAGTTCTGAGCCATGTGCAGCACAGGAAATTAAAAGCCAGCATAAAGCATTATTTCTGTTGACAAATGCACAGAAAATAAATGAAAATACCTTTTAGTTATGTGGATAACTTTTATCATGACCATTAATGTTGGTTTCTGAAACTACTATTGTACGTTTACCACAGTTACATTTTCTTTGTATTATAATCAATAGTATACGGTATTCTAGTTTCCTCCCATGGAATATAGTCACCCATATCTTTTGTAACACTAATTGGTGAAAGATTTTTCTTGTTATTGACTTGATAAAAAAAGAAATTTGGGGTTCAACACCAACTACATTTGATGAAACGATCAAACTTCTTAATAAGCCACTATAACAACAGCTATATGTCCTCAACTTCAACTCATTCTGAATAATTTAAGACAAAATCTGGCTTTCTTACACAGATTCATAAAAATCAAAGGTCACAAATTATTAACTGTAACCCAGGTACTATGCTAGTCTTTCACATGAAGAAAAGCATATGCATGGTTCTAACACTGGTATCTTCCATGGAAGCCTTGAATTGTTTCACACATCTCTTCAACATCATTTTATCTCAACAAGCATTATTTGTTTTCTACTATATAAATATACTTTGTTCACCACTAGCTTTTTTTTTTTTCCTTGAAATTTAAGTTCATGTATTTAAAAATTAGACGCAAGAACCTCAGAAGCAACAAAAAGCTTCCCAAAACTTTCTCAATTTTAAAAGCATATCCATTTCCATTCTTTTTCTCCTTTTAGCTTCATGTGCATAAATGTAAGCCTGTGAGTTGCTTAAAAAAGGAACTTGTGGAGTACAGTATGTTATACCTGCTTACATGAATTATGCCACATAGGAGCTATAAGAACACAGGTACTATGTGCTCAGCATTAGAAGTATTTACTGTTGGAATTTATGGAAAATAGTAAGTTATGCTTGATGCCATTTGGTTCAGCTTATTTTCAGCAGAGCTCTTGCAAGTTACAATAGAGTATGTTTGCATGCTTAACTAAGTGCATTAACATTTTGGTTTAGATCAGGAACAGACTTTTGAACCAAACATCTCTTACCACCTTTCACACTGCCTTGTTTTGCATTGCAGAATAGTCTCAGAGGACAAAATTGCATCCCTTTCAAATTAAGGTAAACTGACATTGTACTTCAGAAGCATCTAAATCTCGAACTGCTATTGACAGGGCCAGATTAGAACCAGTCTGATGTAAATCCCTTGAAACATGCATAAACATGCATATTTCAGGCCTTTAACCAGTTTTGTTCATTTGTATTCCACTACACTGCTTGCTAATGCAGACACAGCTTTTACACACCAGAAACAATCCCAGTATCCTCAGTAGACAGCTGGAATATACTCATGATAACGGACTGGGCAGATATATATTGAGGCAATAACTGCGTATAAGCTTGCCATCCCTGTCAAACTGAAGAGAATCTCTCTTTCTCTCCAATCTTAAAAGCTTGTGTCCTGCCTGTGAAAAAAGTGTCCGAACAGGTCCAGCAACTCCAAGAGAACACATAATCTTCTCCTCTACAGACTGGTGTATCAGTTATCACAAGTGCTATACAGAGTCAGGTCAAAGGCAAAGGGAACCATGGGTGCATGGTATGTTCCACCCTATGGTTCTACCTGCATGACCACTGGGAGGGCATAAGGAAGAGGACTGATGCCCCTACATGGGCTTCTAGGTTGGATGTAGGTGAATTGTGAGTAAAAGCAGGGGCTAAAAAGCATACGTCCAGGAAAGTTGTTCCCCCAGATACAGCAGAAAGTCTGAGGACACTTTCACTTCTGATCCTGATGAAGTGAGTTCTGGTTTGTATTTACAGGAATCAGGTAATGACTGCTCTAACCAGCAACAGAGGGGCTCCACCTCCAGCCAAGTAGAAGAAAGGGACAGCTAGGATTACTGGACTGTATGGAACAGATTGCCTGGCACATCAGATCCATACGAATATAATGCTTTGGTGGACACTGGTGCACAATGCAACATAATGCCCTCAGAGTACATGGGACAGAACCCATCTGGATTTTTGCAGTTACAGGGGATCCCAGCTGGTATCTTTGTTGGAGACTTAAGTAAGCTTATCAGGGAACAAGTGACAGAAGCACCCTATTGGGTCTTATAGACCATATACACCACCCTATATAGTCAGCATCCCAGATGCTCTGGGCATCCTTGGCATAGACTACCACAGAAGAGGATACTTTGAGGACCCAAAACTGTACTGGTGGGCCATTGGTGTAGCTAGCATGAATACAGAGAAAATTAAACAACTATTTACCTTGCCTGGCCTCTCAGGTGAATTTTTCCATCACAGCATTTCTGTATGTCAAAGAACAGCAGGTGACAAATGCTATGATGATGGTGGCAATAACACACCATCCAAAACTCCATGGTTCCCATCCACAAACTGAGTCATCAACTGGTGAATGAAGAACTCACCAGCAAGACTTTATAACTCTTTAATAGTCCAGTGTAAAAGTCTGATGGAGGGTGGGAACTAACAGCAGCCTGAAGAAAAACACTCCACTACTGAGTACTGCCATACAGGACACACTAGAACTCCAATATGAACTAGAATCAAAGGCAGGCAGGTGATATGCCACAACTAACGTGGTCAATGCTTCTTTTTCTATTCCTTTGGCAGCAGAGTGTAGGCCACAGTTTGCTTCCGCATGGAGGGGTGTCCAAAACCTGGACCGAATGCAAAACATGTTGCCATAACCAAGCAATCCAAACAGGGAACACCTCTCTGATACAAAGGACAATGGCTAAGATACAAAAACAGGGAGGCCTGACAGACCAAATTTATCACAGTACCATGAATGTGCCAATGGAAACATCACATGATTGCTGTGGCAGAAGTGACTACTGGATGGTTAGGAGCATACCCTGTTACCACTGCCACCCCCCCAAGACACCTTGAGCTTTGATAAATAAGTTTTATGACAACATAGCACCCCAGAAAGAACTGAATCAGATAATAGAACTCCTTTCTGAAACCACTTCATAAACATCCAGGCCAAGAAACACTGCATTGATTGGGTATATCACATCCCCTGTTGTGCACCAGTCACCAGGAAGAGTGAATGATGCAGTGGACTGTTCAAGACTACACTGACAGCAATGGGTACTGGGACATTCAAGCACTGTGATGTACATTTACTAGAAGCCACACATCTGATAAATACAAGAGAATCTGATAACACACCTCGTCCTGCTCAAACAACCCCCCTATATAATGTGGCACACACATGGAACTGGCTGAGAAAGTGTGGATTACTACTTGCTTGGGAAAGGGCAAAGCCATTCATAGGATTGATTTTGCTCAAGAACCCATGTGCATTTGGTGGCTAAGGCAGGAGGATGGAGAAATTGGACACATACCTCTAGCAGACCTAATCTTGGAGGAAAAATAACCCGTGATTTGACTTGTCACCATATCTGTATTTCATTGAAAAGTACCACAGCAGGAGCCATCCAAACAAGTGAAAGATAAGCCTTATAGGGAACCTGTTAAGTGTGGTAGAGACCCAACCTGAGCTGGCTTCTGCACCCAACAATTCAGCACAGCCCATCATCTCTCCCCTCAAATGACCATCAAAACAGACAGAACTTAAGTCACAGACTTCTTTCTTCCCCATCCTGCTGGAGTTGAGGGGCAGGGCTAGCATGAGCAAGAGATTGGTGACTGTTTAGTTGCTCTCTGTATTCAATCCACAATAACAACTTTTTTTTCCAAGACAGAGTCAAACTCCTGATACTTCATTCAAAGTTTATCTGTACAAGGGATGCTGGAATAATTTTTGTTTGGCCAAAGTGAAAGTGACATGCACTTAAATATGTTATTTTGTGCATTTACCCTTCAGTGCTAACTTCCTATAAAGCCTTACATATATACACATGCAAATATATTTTTCATATAATCAAACAATTTTTGGTTCTTATAGCTCACATCTCCCTGCTGAGTTTAACAAATGAGTAAAAAAAGCAGTTAGATATACAAACCTGCATGCTATCTATAAAGATGAAATCTAACTTAATTTTAAATTCCTCTGTAAACATCTGTTCCTAAAAAATGTCCACCCTTTAAGCAATTATAAGTTTAGCAGGGAGGAAATAAACATCTAAATAAATTTTTTTTTTTTCATTTCTCTTCCCACTGAAAGACTCTGGGACATATATTACTTTCTCAATTTCTCATCATCTTTTCTACACCCTTCTGTCTCTCCCAAATTATTTCTGTCCTGCATGTATGCCTTCAAAATATGAGCTGTTTGCCAGAAGATGTGTCCTAACTTCAAAACTAGACCAAAGTTATAACAGTTATTCCTGTCAACCACCATCAGGAACCCTGTAATTAACCATCTGTTTCCTTGAGGACTGCTGTCACTTGGCATAAATTAGAAAATGTGTTTTCTTCTTAAACATTTCATATTCTCCTTATGAAAAAAATATTTATTTTTTTGGTCTAAGATAATGGAGTACACAAACCAAGGACACTGAAGATACCATATTTTCTTCCTCATAGCAGAACTTCCTACACCAGTTTTTGTTTTGATACACAAATTGATTCTGACTTGAATAAAGCATAAAATTTAAAAGAATATTGTTAATACCATACCAAACTAATGCCAAGGGAATCCTAAAAGATCCTGGGTCACATAAGAATGACAACCCCTTCATATTCTCCCATGGTAATGTCCATCATATTTAATCTGCTAGCCTTTAATAGCACAGTGATTTTCTATTTCAATAGTAAGGAGAAATAAAGTGATACTTGGGACCTTAAACTTCAGTTACACACATCAGGCATCCATCTCACAGTTGTCCAGGTGAGGACACACCTCAAAGCACAAATTTGTCACAGATTTAAGTGTCACAAGTGCACTGGCATAAAGATATGGAGAAATAAGTAATTTCAGGTTAATGGGTCATAATTCATAGGCCCAAGAAGCCTAAAAATGCTTAATCAGCAAGACATCTTTCAGAACAGTCTAGTGTTATCTATATTTGCAGAATTTAGCCTCAAAGAAGAACATTCCAGCATCTTTAGACTTTTTATTCCTGAGAAGAACACACCCCTAAAGAAAAAGCACATCAACAGACTAATAATATAATGCACACAGAACTGTGTGTTTTCATTTCAATGCAAGATTTGGAACTTCATAGGTCTATGAAAAGGATTTTATGGCCTGGTGGCTGCAACAGGAAGTAATGTCATTCAATGACATGGAAAATCCTTTCCTACCATGTAATCTCAGCCCAATTTGGCTTCAAATTACTAGGCAACTCTCAGAATAGACAAGGTAATATGCATACTCTAGTGTGGATACTAAATATCCAGTAATGTATCAAAATACAAATGTTTGGGGTTTGTCACTGAATAAATGATAAAAATAAGCAAAGTCTTGAACAAATAAATATCCCAAATTTTTACATTAACCTTAAGAACAAATTCAGCAATACATATGACTTACATTCTAAAAAATCCTCTAGTGAAGGAATATACACATTCATGCCCTGCCACAGATTCACTTGGCTTGCTTTCCCTGTTATACCATGGAGTTTACACAGTTACACCAAAAAGAAACATTCATACATTTCATAGAAATAATAATAAATCCACATTTAAGAACTGCCTTCAATGATCAAAATGCCATAGCTGCATAATTTAATAATTGAAACAGACTGGCTACTAAACCCAAGTTACTGTTTTCTGTTCAGTGATTGTAAACAGCACAGCAGGCAGAGAGATAGGGCAGATTGCAAAGTCTTCCATAGCCCTAATTCATGTAACAAAGGTTACTTGGCAAGCTCCATTTATAATAAAGTAATTCCTTATTTTCAATTTCATGTTTATTTTGCCAGATAATCACAAAATATTAAATTCAGGTAATTGACCACTGCTTTCCAGAATTTTAAAGTCTCAGTATAACCTTCATCAACCCTCTCCACATCAGTTTGTGGCTTTGCTGGAAATAACACAGTATAAAGTACAGGACATTTCAGTCTAATAATTCACTCTTTAATTACCATGTTTTATTAAACAAAGATGTATTTACAGTAATGTTTTATTTAATGGCTATAACCCAGAAAACAAAAAATAAAACAGATCATTAAAATAAGCATTCCTGGGGCAAGATATTTACAAAAGATCTTATAATTCTTTTGAAGAAATAGCTCTTCTATTATCAACAGATATACTAACATAAGTTCAACTTCAACCCAAGTAATTGCAACATAACCAACAAAACCACTTGCATACTTAAATAATAAATAATTAAACCAGGACTTTGTTAAAAATCAAATATCTATTTCTGGGTTTATTTTTACAATGGTTCTACTTTTATTTAATCACTCGAAGAATACTGTTTTCCTCAGGGACTAGTTTTCCTAACCTAACACCAAGGACTTAAGACCTGAGCAGCTGTACATCCTTCTCCACAATCCCCTCCCTCTCTCCATCATAGCAAAGCATAAGGTACTACTTGTGGCAAGTCCAAATCTTTCCACCTGTTGAAAAGTTTTAAAAGAATCACCCTCCTCAACTACTTTAGCTGGACCTCAAAGGTTGTTGCACATCAAAAAGCCTCTGCAATTTTTCTGTCTGTTTAACAGCTGAATACATTTACGTTACTTTGGAGGAAGACTGAACAGATACTATTCTGAAAATGAAGTGCCCCTAGAGGGAAACTTTGTGCTTATCCACACAGGAATACCCAACAACCTGACAATTACAATTACGTGGAGCAGCCACTAGTGGTGTCTGAACAACAGTGTTACTATTGCAACTACCACTGTCATAATAGCAACAGATGGAGCAAACTAAAACAGCAGGGGACCACTGTAAGCATTAAGAGTATTTAAAAGAAGTGCAAGCATTGTCAGAGACATTAAAAATACTCTCAATTAATGTAAATATATTTTCTATATATTATGAAAGATTATTCTACTTAGATTTTTCTATTACTTACTTTTACAGGTCTAATTTAAGAGATTATATTTATTTTACAGGCCTATTGTACAAATGTTAATATTTATACATCACCAAAAAAACTACTAGATGTGCAATATACATCTTCAGTAAATCAAAGCAACTGTAGAACTATTCTTTTTTCAAATCTAACACACATTCTTATAAAGCTTTAAAGTAATCACAATTAACATCTATTCAACTGCAACAACAATACATCATAACACTAGCATAATCTCTGAATCAAGGATCAACAGTCCAATGAGTAATATTTTATAACCTGGGGGAAATAAAGGTCATCAGAGAGCAACTTCATTCATAAAGGGCTTTCCAGAGTATCTAAGTAATAACCAACTGTCTTTAACAATATTTTTACCAGGTGTAAAACATATTTTGATTCTATAAAAGACTTACACTACAGATAGATTTCAAAAGGAGGGATTCTCAAGAGGAAAGGGAAAACTACAACCCACAATTAAGGAACAGGTAAAAGACGGACCTCACTAATGATAATACAAGGCAAAAGTCTGCCTTCCTCAAACTTACTTACAGAAGTACCGACAGTCTGGGAAACAAGCAGAAGGAATTAGAGTCCCAACTATGATCACAAAATTCTAATTATGGGAATAACTGAGATGTGTTGGTAGAGTTTGCATGGCTATAAAGCTGTGATGGACAGACTCCAGTTCTTCAGGAGAGAAAAGGTTAGCAAGACCAGAGAAGGGGGTTGCCCTCTGTTTAAAAGAAAGCTTAGATTCAGGGAGCTTTTCCATAGAATGGAAAACAAACTCATGGGTTAGGTTCAGGTAAGAGGCCATTAAGGGTGACATCCTGGTGAGAGTCTGTTACAGACTACCTGACTGAGGTGAGGAAGCAGATGAAATCCGTAAAGAACTTGAGAAAGCCTCTGTGTCATAGACTGTCATTCACATGGATAGCTTTGCTCTCCCTGACATCTGCTGGGAATACACCATGACAAGACAGAATAAATCACAAAGGTTTCTAGAGGATGTCAGGGGATAACTGTCATATCCCAGGGATACATGTACTAGATGGAACAGCCAAGAATGATACACACCGGACCTACTACTCACTAAACAATGAAGAAACTAGTAGGGGATATGGTAATAAGTGGTAATCTTGGTAGTACCTTAGCAACTATCTGCACAATTGAAGGCACACAGCAGAGCACAGAATCTTGACTTCAAGAGGACAGGTTTGACTTTATATAGAGAGATGATAGATGGGATCTCATGGGCAGCTTTGAACAGCAAAGGAGCTCAAAAAAGCTGGCTGGTCTTTAACATCCTCCAAGCACAATGAACAGTTCATCCTCACATTTTAGAAAACAAGACGACCTATGAGGAGACCAGTAGGATTAAAGCAGAGAAGTCATGACAAACATCTAGTGCAAAAAGGCAAGTAAACAGAAGGAATTCAGAAATACTGCTCAGGCATTTAGTGATCCTGTTAGCTAAACTAAAGGTTTTCTTCAGCTGAGACTAACAATGGACATTAAGGGCAACAAGAAGAGCATCTATCGCTAAACAAGTACTAAAAGGCTGAGCAAGGAAAGTGTGAGCTCGTTACCATAGGAGGCAAGTGCTTTAGCAGCAGACAAATTAAGGATTAGGTACTCAGTGTTTTCTTTGCCTCAATAACAAGGCCTCTTAGGCCTCTGTGTTTACTGAAAGTTCAGGGCAGGAAAGTACCAGCAGTGGGTGGGGATTGAGTCAGGAATCACTTGAGAAAACTTGACCTATACAAATCTGTGGGTTCAAGTGAGCTACATTCAAACATTCTAGAGAAACCACCATTGCCCTCGCAAGGTGACTCTATCATCTGTCAAAGGCAATGAAGATCAGGGAAAGATATTGATCTATTGATATAGAGCCAAGGGATCCAGTGATACAAGTAATTCAACTTCAAAACATTTGATCCGGTGAGGACAAAGTCTACATAATTACCTAAGGAAGGTTGTCATTTTGCAGATACTGAAATACAACAACACATAAGAGTGACTAAACTAATAAAATAACCATTAACTGTAGGCATTGGCTCTTATGCTTACCATACTGATAACTGAGAATATCAGGACAATAAAATAAATGTTAAGATAACATTTTCAAATCCCTAAAGCATTTAATGAAGTTTTTTACAATCCAACCCAAAAGCTCTGAGTCTTGAAGTAGTCTTCCACATCTAATTCACTATTAACTTCCAATTTCAGTTTAACACAAGAAGCTTGTGTGTCAATAATGCAGAGACAAATGGAAGTGACAAACTGCTATTAATATGATATACAGTCCTAAACTAATAAGAATAAATTAATCCAGTCTCTTCTACAGACTGTACATTATCAAATGCACAGCTGAATAATCTCATATGGTTTCCATAAACAAAATGCTAATCTTTAGAATTAAACACTGAAGTGAAGTGTAAGCATGCACTTAAGTTTACAGTATTCACATTTCAGACTATAAATTAATAAATGTAATTTTAAAGGAAAATTATCGATAGAGATACTTTCAGCACTATTTTCCAAATGAAAGGCTTAAGATAAATTTTCTGGAACTACACAGAAGTGTACTGTAAAACATCTCACTGTAGGGTATTTAAACATTTAAAGCAAGAAAGATTCTCTGTTTCCCAAAGCTAAATGTAGAAGGATGACTTTTAGAAAGGTTAATAACACTCAGTAGCATGCCCTCATTCTTACGCATGAAGTGTGAGGATGACCAGTTGTGTTGGAAAGAACAGTTGTCAGCAGCTGTCCTTTAAGGATACAGACTGTCTCACAACATAGTCCTCTCTTCCACCACTGTGATAAAATCCACTTTTAAATCTATCTCAAAGGAAAGTTGACATGATGCACATGTGCTGGTGTATGCTACAAATACTGGCAAAGACACTGAGTATTAAGGGAAGTGCTGACAATGTAATTTCTTCTGATAACCATAGGTTTTTGAGAAGATGTACTTTCCTGCACTAATCACCTGAAAGTCTTGAGACACTTACATCCTTAAATTCAGGTTCTCTCAAGACTTATTCTTCCACTAGCTCACCCCATCCTGCATCCATCCTGGAATCTTTAAGTGAATGAGTTTTCATAGATTTCAAATTAAAGCACCAAAATTTTATCACAGATTACAGCCCACAGTGGTTGATTATATAACTGTAAAAAAGACACCATAGATTTCACAATGTTTTCTTCCAACTTCACTGTCCTCATTTAGTCTTCTCTACTGCTAAGCAAGGGTGTGGAGATAAATTGAGGGAACTAAAAAATGGAGAAGCTAGCACTTCATTCATACCCCATCTGTTCTAATCAATCTTAGAGCACAAAACACAGTCTAAATGACAACAACAAAAAAACTATTTATTAGCTATATAATTTATATGAAATGGTCTTATACTTTATTACGTTAAATCGAAACACCTATAGCTAATATTTGCTATATGTAACTAGCAACTGAAATACAAGTAGCAATAATTACTCCCAAAACAGCATGTGGGTTTTTTTTCCTCCCAAAAAATTCCTGAATTTGAGACTTGGCCAAAATATTTCTCTAGAGCAATGGTGGTCCTGACTCAACATTTGCAAATGAACTATCATCTTCATATCACCAGCAGGATATTCACCACTTATTTTAGAGAACTGAAGGATGACAGTATCCCTGAACTCATTCACAGGCAGAAGACTGGTTATCCAAGGATCTTTCAACACTATCAAAGGACATGGTTGGGCCTGACACTGCTAACAGGTTTGTATAAAATTGTTCACAGCCAAGGTAATGCATGTAATGCAAGGCTGTTCTGAAATTATTTGGTTTATTTTTTTTCCTCTTTCTTCTACTGGCCCTTTATGTAAGATCATAGCCTACCTCAAATTTCTTTCATTTTCATTATTTTGTTCTTTTTTAAAGTGTAGAACAGGGACTTTCAAATTCAAAGCTCAACTACTCACTAAACAGAAGTGCTTATACACTTTGGCTTTCCCCCTTGACAAGTTTCCCTTCCAAAAATCTGAAGTAGGACTAGCAATTCAGAGCATCTCTCTCCCACATCTTCTGTAAAAAGATACACTGAAATAAAATGGATGGAATGTTCATGTCTGCATCTTTCTAATTTGGTGTCATAATTCTTTCCATATCTGTCTTCGCTGCTCACACTTTCTAATCTGAACCTTTTCCATACTTTCAAAAGTTGTCCATCTACCCATATTGTCAATATTGGAGAAACCACGACCACTGAGAAATAAATAAAAACTTTACATTGTGACTTCTCATAGAAACATTGGATTATCTCAGTTCTCGTGGGAATGTATTGTTTGGTTTTTTTAATGTATTGTGACTTCAGGTGGTTCTATTTTCTTAGGTGGCATAACTCCATAATTCCAGAAAGTGCTGAGTAAACACTTTTTATAAAGCAAGGCCACTACAAATTGTTAATAAATATCTATTTCAGAAATTGTAGACTATGGTCAATATTGCTATCACTGCTGTCAACATGCTTTTACAGTTCCTTGCACATTTAACTCATTTTTTCCTCACTTTCCCATTTGTAAAATTAAGTCTTACAGAATTTAGCTTCTTCATGTGGTAATGTGAAGATTAGTGTTTGACAAGCATAGTTATTTATTTTTTGTTGTGTTCCTTAACAGACTGGTAATCAGAAAAAAGTATCAAGAATCAGCATTGGCTGGTCATTACAAGCTATTTACCATAGAAAAACTGTATTATTGGCAAGTACAGATGTCACTGCAAGGCACAGGTGATATGAAAAATTTAGTGGCAGTAATTACAGCTGTCATATGACACAAAATATCTTCCTATCAACGCATTAAATGACATAGAACTACTCTGAAATATTATGGCTTACTGAACAAATTTAGGCAGTCAAATTTCAATTTGGCAATAAGATTTATGCACAGAAGTCCTTGGGGTCATGTAGGATATACTGCAAGGCAGCACTGGAGGCAAGTATCCTTAAGTATCACAAATTCCTCACTTCAAATTTCATGCAAGAAATGCTTACATTTCTCTCACCATATCTGTACATCTTTGTTTTTCCATTTAGTCATTTAACTGCAATCCATCATTGTGTCTTATTACAATACAATCACAGAAGTGAAAACCTTGTATTTCATCTCTCAGCTCAACTGATTCCCCAGTCCAGCAGCAATTTGGGTTTTGTACACAGTGCCACCAAGAAGCAAGTTTTCAAAGAGAACATACTTGGTTTATGTACCAATACTTTGTTTTATATAGTTTAAAAATGCTGCAGATTCAGTTTTCTGAGGTGCGTGGTTTCCTCCCAGGCATACAACTTTCATTTAGTGGGGCCAAATGCACTGCAAGTTTAAACAAAAGCTTAGCCTTCAACATTTATGCAGTCTTTTGTTGCTAAAGCCTCTCTAAAGGTGTGTCTCCTGCATAACATCATATCCCAATTTTCTGGTTTTGTTTTATTGAAAAAAGCATCATACAACTCTACTTGAGTCAGACATATGCATTCAAAAAATATGAATGGACATAGCGCTTCTGGTTCCCACTGCAAGCACAGCAAAAGGCTGATTCAGGACTGGATGCGAAACACCCCAGGCATCTCTGTAGCAGGATCTTGCTTCTCTGGAGGACTGTGGTACTTGGTATTTGGGCTGCAAGGCCATCAGATGAGAAAAGCAAGGTCTTAAGGAAGGAAACTTACAAGTAGAATCTTGAGTCTGAGATACAGCTGCTCCAGCAAGTTCCAAATATCTATCCTTTTCACAATGGAGTCATGAACCTTTTTTTTTTTTTTTTCCCTCCTTGCCGAGGTGGAAAACCAACCATTTACCAAAGCAGACATAATGTCTGCTTCAGGTTTTTGTGGAGTGTGGCTTTTCCCCAGGTCATGCAACTTTCATTTAGTGGGGCCAAATGCATTGCCATTTTAAGCAAAAGATTAGTCTTCAACATTTATGCATAGAGTAGTCTGTTTCAGTACAGGCACCCCACTACCTGGTTTGAGTTTGGTTTTTTCCTTTGGTGGTTTTGTTTGTTTGGTTTGGTTTCTTTGTGTGTGTGTTTTTCATTTTTGTTTGCTTGTTTGGTTTGGTTTGTTGTCATTGTTTTTGTTTGTTTATGGTTAAGACTAAAATCTATTTAAACTGATGAATTTATCCTTTTTTCTTCTATGACCAAAATTAGGAGCTGCACATACAATGCCAGAGAAGCTTCCTTTCCAGTCTCATTTCTAACCTACTATCTTTCTCCAATTACTGTTTCAATTAGATATGATGTACTCAAGTTGGGCATTCACAGAAATGTAATATAATGAAATGCTGGATTACTCATTATGTTAACCTCATTAGCATGAAATTAATGTAGTGATAAATAAATTGAACTGTCCTTAACTGATGACAAACTGAAAATGGAGCACTAAAGAACTCCCATCACTAATTTAAATAATAAATCAATTTGTGTTTTCTAATAAATTGAATATGATATTAAAACTGTATCTAGACTTCAGTTAAACCACATGGCATTGCTCTTAGCTCATTTTAAAAACAATTATACATGTTCTTATTATCAAGCAAATACTGTTACATTTACTTCTTACCTATAGTCATTCATCTCCTTGTTTTCTTATATAAACTACACACAATGAATCAGTTCTCTGAAATGACATAATATGTGATGAAGGAGAGTTATTACCCACAACTTCACCTGCAGACAGAAATCTGAAATTCTAATCAACAAGGACTGGAAAAGGGAAAAGTCTGCTGCAATCAAGAGAGAAGAGGAATTCACAGTAGAATTCACATATGTTCTTCTAAATCCAATTATAAATGAAATCATAGAATCCTCAAGGTTGGAAAAGACCTTTCAGATCATCAAATCCAACCATTAACCTTACTGTACCACGTCCACCACTAAGCCATATCCCCAAGCACCACATCTATATGGCTCTTAAACACATCCAGGGATGGTGACTCAACCACCTCCCTGGGCAGCCTGTTCCAACTCCTGACAACCCTTTCAGTGAAAAATGTTTTCCTAGTGTCCAGTTTAAACCTCCTCTGGTGCAGCTTGAGGCCATTCCCTCTTGTTCTAGCACTAGTTTCTTGTGAGAAGAGACCAGTGCCTATCTCTCTACAACCTCTTTTTGGGTAGTTGTAGAAAGAAATAAGGTTTCCCCTCAGCCTCCTTTTCTTTGTACTGAATAGCCTCAGATCTCTCAGCCACTGATACTGTACCAAAATGGAGAACTAAAACTCTTAGACTTGTTTTGGAGTATTAGAAAACAGTCATTCTTTAACATCCATAACAGGGCATTCTTCACAACATCCAACTATCAAGAACAAACCAACCAACCAAACAAATCAACCAAACAAAAAATGCAAACAAACAAAACAAGCAAACAAACAAACAAACAAACAAAAACCCACAACAGAAAAAACCCACTTCACCATCCCACTAGAGCATGTCCTGAAGTGTCTCATCTACATGCTTTTTGAAAACCTCCAGGTATGGTAACTCCAACACCTTCCTGGGCAGCCCTTTCCAGTGCCTGATTACTCTTTCAGTAAAGAAATTCTTCCTAATATCTAATATAAACCTCCCCTGGTACGACTGCAGGCCATTTCCTCTAGTCCTGTCATTATTTACTTGAGGGAAGAGGCCACACCCACCTCACTGCCACCTCCTTTCAGGTAGTTGTAGAGATCTATAAGGTCACCCCTCAGCTTCCTCTTCTCCAAACTAAACAATCCCACTTCCCTCAGACTCTCCTCATAGGACTTGTTCTTCAGACCCTTCACCGTCTTGGTTGCCCTTCTCTGAACTCTCTCCAGCAACTCAATGTCTTTCTTGTGGCGAGGCGCCCAGAACTGAACACATATGCAACGTGTAGCCTCATCTGTACTGAGTACAGAGGCACAATCACTTCCTTTCTCCTGCTGGCCACACTATTTCTGATACAGTCTAGGATGCCATTAGAGTTCTTTGCCACCTGGGCACACTGCTGGCTCATATTCAGCTGGACATAAGGCAAAACAGAATTATTTCCTTATCAGTTGTTGTCACAGGCCTTGAGCATCAGCTGCTATCTTACAGGGATTTTGTGCACATTAGCTCATACTTTTGCTGCTTTTTTTGTTTCAAGTCCCTGCTTGAGTAATTGTTGTCTCTCACCCACACTCTTCAATAACCTTAGTTCTCTCTTTATATGACTTGTGACAGTTACTATATTTCAAGACTTTAGGTATTCACTAACTATTGTACTACAGCAGCATCACTGTTCTGCATAAGACTTGTTCTCCAGGCCCTTCCTTCACAAGCTTAGTTGCTCTTCTCTTGCCCGAGTCCAGTACCTGGATGTTTTTCTTGTACTGAGGTGCCCAAAACTAAGCACAGCACTAAAAGTGTGAAATACCTTAGTTCAATCTTCATTTGCACTAAAATACTGCCGGGCACTACCAATAAAGTGGATGAAGTAGTTCTATTATGGAGCCAGAGATTAATACTACTGGAGGCACAGCACAAATACAAAACTTTTTCCTGCAGGTAAATTTCTTAAGCAGGTATATTCCAATATGGCATACATAGATAGAACAGTCACATCTTCAATGGCATAGACTCATTGCATTCTTCTTGCACATGACCAGCAGTTTTGGTCTTCATTATTTTTTAATTCTTTGCACATTTTCCTGTGTCCAGTTTAATGAATATTTATTCCTATTAATAGTGTGAGATGGTAAAGTGCTTACAAGCAAATAGAGAAATAAATATCTATTGGAAGAGATTAAAAATTTTGTTTGGAAGACCTTCAGAAGATTTGTGGAAGTGGAGTAATTCTCAGATGTACAAATAAATAGCTGTTAATCACCAATGAAACTGCAATGTTAAGTATATAAAGGTGTTCTCTTTTCTCCTCAAATTTATGTAGATGAGCTTGGTGCTAAGAAAACTCCCCTGCTTTAGCAGGGCCTTCCTTCACATTTTGAGCTGGCCTTAAGATGCTACTTTCAGCACTCCAACTGGCAAGGTTAAATGTCCTAATTATAAATTCCATTAAATCCCATCAAGTTGTGCCAAGATATCTGGGTCCTTGCCAGTAATTCAATCTGAAACGTCAGTCCTACAAGCTCCCAAAGTAAAAAGCAGACCTGGACTGACTCTACATCATCAATCAAGAGGCTTTTTTTTTCATTTAGAAATCATGGTAGCCCTTACATTTAAAGGCCAAATCTGAGACTATGACAGACAGTTGTTTCAGGGGTATGCAGGCTGAGAACATTAATGATTCTGTCAATGCATGCATGAAGAAAAAAACAGATACCTTAACAGATTTAAAGATTTCTTTAAAGATTTCTGCAGTATGATATCAGAAAAAAAACTCAAAACAACAAAACAAACCCAACCTATTATAATTGAATGTTTGCATTAAACACTATAAATTGCAAATTGTAGCAGAAAGTATAGCCACAGGTGTATCTATTTAACTGAAATGATAGAAATTCTTTTTAGAATTTAGTATGCTAATCTCAGAGTTGAACTGTCAAATTGTTTCATAAAAGAAGACAGTCCTAAATTAACTGCAAAGAGTACATAATTTGATATCAATTTGCACAGGATCAGAACACTGGAAAAATAATATGTAGATTTACATTGTCAGACATAAAATGTTCTTAGTTAAATGGACCCATTGCACAGGAGTCTTCAATCTCAAATTGGATATACTCTCTGACCCACAAGGACTTTATTAATTAGTCATGATTAAGGCTGATTTGAAAATTGTGAATTTAGCTGAAGATGTTCATGTGTTTTCTATCTAGTAAACTTCAGAAAGACATGGGGTTTTTCTCAGGACCATAAAAAAACCCCAAACAAACAAAACAAAAACAAACATCAAATTTGATGTTAGCAGCACCTGTGGTGCTGATAACAGAGGAAGTTACAGTTTCAGGAAGCTGGCTAAACTAGTATGAGGTTACCCTGTCTTACCAGAGAAAACAAAGGATACCTGCTGGAGTCCGCGCTAAGAATTAGGCACTCGTTTTCCCCAGTACAAAACACAGAAGAAAAACTGTGCTGGCAGTTGGAGCTAGGAGAATAATTCTGCTAGCCTTGCACTTGCTACATGTATCTCACTCACAAAAATAAAGTTTCCATAGCTTCAGATGCCAGGAAAAGTAAAAGTTTTCATAGCTGAACACATTTCTTCCTCTCAAAGAAATGTATTAAATAGCAGCTGCCAGAGCAACATCTTATTCTATTTTCTTGATGTCTGAATGTTTTGATGAAGTCTATGCACAAAATCTAAGCCAATAAGCATATGATGCAGTTACTCTTATGCCAGAACTGATCTTAAGCCTCCATAAAAGTGCTACTGCATACCTCATGGAACAGCAAACATTAATAACAGCAATTAAAAAAGGTGAAATGCTACTTATATCTGACTTATTTTCCCCATCAATAAGAAAGTTGCCAGAAAACGGGAAGAGGAGTCTTAATACAAGTGTTACAACTCTATAGACGTATGGCATTTGTAAAGACTTTTACTTTTATGATGTTTCTAAAATACTATAATGATAGCTTATGATTGCATAATATACTGCAAAAGATATTTTCCTATCCTTAGGTAGTATATTACCTACAAGAGTTGGTGGACAGTAAAAAGTGGGGAAAGAAAATTAAATCTAACTCCATATATCCATAAGGGTAAGTTTTTTCCTTTCAATCACTGATAAGAGTAATCATAAATTAGAGCAGAAATTCATCACTGATATCCTAGAATTGCTGTAAACTGAAAAACTCTACACATATATACAAGACTCAAAAAGTCCTCCCTTTTATTAGCATTCCAGTTTTCTGTATTAATTTTGTGGACAGGAGTAGTTTTTGTTTTTTCTTTATATAAAGTAATCTTAATAAGACTGTGTGACCATGGAATGCTGACACATTGACAAATTACACACTGGAAACCAGCCTCAAATATTATTACCACAATACTGGAGCTCCATAGAGCAATAAGCATTTTGGCACTGTAGCCAGGGAAGTAAGGAGTTTTTTTATGGGTCAATGTTTTGACTTGTTTTAATTTGAGGTTTTGTTCCGCCAAAAAAACTGTTATTAAAAACACATACATGCCTGTGTAGCTGCATTATGATCATCACTGCTGTAAGCATTGGTACAATGCAGATATAACACACAATTTATATAAACACAGACATAAGACTTAGAGAAGAACATGGAGCATGAAGGCCTCTCTCTCACTACACACAGTAAAACTTGGACTGCTGCACAAATTTTTATTAATTTGAAAAGTCATCCATTAACATGGAACAGATTCATAAGGAAGCACTTACACACACAGGTAGCAGTACCATGCACTGCAAAAATTCCTAATGCTGTTTGGAAATGGTAACTAACAGAATAAAATATTTGACGTTCCTTAAATTATAACTACACTAAGTAAGAAACACTGTAATAAACCTACTAAATGTTTACCTCACTTGTTTTAAGTGCTTCAATGACTCTGATTCCAGCAGACTTACAAGACTATTGCTCAACTCAACTTAGTAACCTCAAAGTAACACAAAAATTTCTGTAAGACCACATACTTTTTTTTTTGGAGATCACATACTTGGACAAAGAAATTACAAATTCTCTGCAATTTAGCCAATCCCATTGTTAAAGCACAAAACCAATTAAATTAGAAATAATTAGGATTTCTCATTTGGAATATTCACCTTATCGTTCTTTATTTTTTCCTCAAATTCTCTATAAACTACCACAATATTTAATAGTAGTCCCACTATACACAGAAATGTTAAGTAGCCTAGATGCACAATAAAAAAACATAGTAGATACTCCCATTTTGTAACTTAGCTTTACTCCCTTTCTATAGTGCTTCTGAACAACCAAAGTAGGTACATTTTGTGTAAAGGTTCAGAATAAGAGCAACTTTTACAATGTCCTTGTTCCAGTAGAATCCATTATCAGAACCAAGTCACAGACTACCTTTCTGGGAACCCGAAAACCTTAGTGATCACTACAGAAACAGTAGAAACTTGAAAAGAGAATGAAAATAAATGCTACGTTAAGACTATATGGTCCCTAGTCACAGCTTCTTTCAACAAAGTGAAAAAAACAGCCTTTTTTGGAAGAAAGGATAAATACAGAATATTTGTATGTGATTTTTAAGTGCTTGCTTCTATTTAGCACTGCATTAGAACCAAAATACAGAAAGATACAAGAGAGGCCTGTTTCACTGGCAAGTACATCTAAACAACAAATTTTTTTCTTTTTTTCTTCATGACACCTAATCTGGACATCTATGGTACATAGTTTTCCCTAGACCTGTTGTATCTCTACTGGAACATGTTGATCCATTCCTGCGGCCCTCTGGCACACCTCTATCTGTTGTTGTACTGCACTGGAAAGCACAGTACTCATGCCCCTATCTGGAATGTGCAGGTGCACGGGAGAATCAGGCAGTCAGCCAGTCTTAGCCAGCTCCTTATTGTCTGGCAAGTGATATCAGGAACCAAACAACAAAAGGACATCTCAAGGATGGGATGAGGGAGGTGAAGATTGATGAAGTAACAACCACCAGAGGTGCCCCAAGACCCCCATGTATGCACAACAGGGGGATGACTGCTGTTAGCCACTGTGGGTGGAAAAATACTGTTCAGCCGCTGTGCATGCACTGGCCAAGCATGCACCAACTCCGGAGCAGTCTCCCCACCTCCTCCAGGAATGCTACAAGTAGTCTGCTGTGGCAGGGAGAGAGGTGATTAATTTTCGGAAGGTTGACGTGATGCACACCTTGCTCCAGGGGATACCCTGCAGAAGGCATTGGGACCTACTGACTCCTCTTCCTGAGCACTACACACCCTCATCCTGCTCAGCAGTTTGTCTGTCACCTCAGGGTTGGTATGTGTATGGTGATGTTAGGTAACTAGTTAGGTTTGCTTGAATAAGATTGGTTTTGCTTATTAGCTGTGTGTGTGAGCACCATCCTTTGTGAACCAGCAATCCTTCACAAACCTGGGACACCTGTTATTAAAAAAAAAATATTTACACTCATTATTATTCCATTTGGATAGCTGAATAAATAGGTAGACTTGGAGAAACAAGTGTGCCAGTAAACCTGTATGAATTGGTCTTAGAGTGAAGGGCAATATTGAAACAGATTGTACTCTGATACCACTCTAAGACACAATGGCATTTTTAGGAAAGAAGGAACGTTTGAAATTAACCACTGATCATGAGAGCACCTGAATTATTATTTGGCCAGCTTGATTCCAGATCTCATTAGGATACTGCAGAGAAATGTATTACTTTCACATAAATATTTGTATGATTTTTGTTGCAACTCTTTCCTAATTCTGGATGATGAGAAAGCTATGTTTACAGCCCTTCTGTTGTTTGCTTGCTTTTAAAACTGCATATTCCCTATGTCATAGCTATAGTACCCATTTAATATGTAAATTGCATGGCTTTTTTAAATGCCCACTGATGAATGTCACAAATCATCAGATGTTAGCTTGCTAAGATCTGCCTACTAACATCTTTGAATAAGTAAAACTAATATTTTTTTTCAAATCTTGCTAAGTTGAATTAACATTGAAATATTGAGCATTTTTAGGCCCAAATTCCAAGACGCTAATTATCATGGAGAAAAAAAAAAAAAAACAAAACCAAAAACCTCAGCATAGCCCACCCCCCCAAAAAAACACAACCAAACAAAAAAAAAAACCAAACACACACACACACACAAAACCTAAACCAACCAAAACAAAACCAAACCAACCACACAATTAAAAAAAAAAAAAACAAACCAAAAAAACACAACAAACAAGCCAACAAACAAACAAACAGTTAATAAACCAAAACTGCTTATCACTTTTCTGGATACTCAAGAAATAACACTTGGCATTCTCCAAATACTACTATTATCCCTAATTTGAAAGCAATTGATATTTGCATCTTTCCCTCTGCATCCACAGAGAACAGACTGATGAGCTGAAAGAACTGCACTGGCCTTGTTTTTGAAGTACCTGCTCTATCTCCCAAACGCATCAATACATTTCCACTTTCACGCATTTCATAACCAAGCAGTAGCTTCAGTTAAATGCCCTCCAGGCTCTTCAATCTTGTTTCTAGGTAACTCTTCAAAAAAAGTACTGAAGTGTGAAAGTAATGTCAATGAAAGTAAATTAATGCAATACAACCCTATGAGTCAAGGCAGAATGCATAGTTTGCAAAGGTTTGATGGCTCTTGTAGAAGTTAGCTTATGTAACTGAATGCTAACAAAGGAACACATTGAGACACGGATTTATTAAATTTCCTCACTTTTGCAAGAATTATTTGTAATTAAAGGACTTTATTCAATCATCATTTACAAAGTCCAAATAAGTCTCAGTCCTCAGACTTTATACCAAATGGCCAGTTTGTACTTGGACTAGCTGAGTTTAAAGCCCATCATTACATCCCTTTACAAGACAACTACATAATGAAAGTTAGTTCAATCACTTTGTATACACTCTTACATTTACCATGCTGGTTTATCTTGCCTTATGAAACAACCATTACAAGGACATTAATTCTGGTACATTTCCATAAAGCCAAGAGAATTTCTACAAACATATATTAGCAAACTCGGGGAAAAAATATTTTCAGATTATTCTTATGGAAAAGTAGTAACAGATTTAACAATGTCCTGTCTTCTTCCATTTATCTGAAATATTATGTGGGACTTGATCTCACCATTATAAAATATACCAAGTTCATTTGTTTCTTTTGGTTTTTTTTGAAGGATTACTAATATGGCTAACCCACACTCCACTCCTGTTTAAAAAATGTATTTAATTAATCTTTTTTTCCTCATTGCTTTTCTTAATACCTTTATACTGCACAAAGTCTTGTTCACTAGAAATGGTCACTGACATTGCTGTGAACAGACTGCGTGGTGCAAGGGAAGGGGTCAAGAGGAGAGGCAAGCAGAAGACACAGGTCCCACCTAGACACAAACACCACTGAGAGCACCATGGAAGCCCATGTGTTTTGAATGATAGTTCCTTCCTTCTGCACCCCGGAACTAGTCAGAGACCATCCCTCCAGCTGTACACCTGACAGTTAAGAGTAGTTTTCCAGAAATGAGAAAAACAAAATAAAAACCCAAGAAAACAACAATTGGGGGGTGGGGGGGTGTATTAAATCCAAAGTTTTTCCTCATATTACATCTAATCTAGCCACATGGCTGTCAGAGTTCATCTTTTGGGAGACTTGACTGTAGAAGACGTGATTATGTGCATTTCAAATAAAGCAACGTATTTTATCCAAACACTGGTGCTTCTGAATACACACCACAATGGAAATGAAGATGTTGAGAAAAGACTGATGTCTGAGGAAACAGAAAGATAAACAGTCTTTTTCCCAGCTATTTCTAGTCAGATGGTTCTGCTTAAAGTGACCACAGATGTATCATTTTGTTTCCTGTATCTCAGCATAGGTCAGGAAACAGTATAGAACACTTGGATGTGGACACCTAATTTTTGTTCATTTCAATGGAGGACAGTAATCTAAGACCTTCAAAAAAGGTTATTACATTTTGTAATATATCTATCTTCATACAACCTAGTACTTGTAAAATCTAGCTTCCTATCCTTAGAAAGTTAGAACTTCATCAATCAAATTTAATGTTCCTCTTTAAGAAGTTATTATTCTCACTTTTTAGCATGCAGAATATTTTAGGGGTTCAGGAAGATTAACAAGTGGTTCTATGATGAGTTTAAGTGTCTTTGTTTAATCATACCTAATTATAAACACATTATTAACACAGTGATATACATGATAACAGTGTAAATGTATACCCTGACTCTGAGCAAGCCAGTTTACTCAATCTGTGGGTTCAAATTTTAACTCAACTACAGGTTGTATTTTCTGTGGGGTTGGTTTGTTTTGAAGTTGGTTTGTTTTGAAGTTGGTTTACATTGGGTTGGTTGGTTGGGGTTTTTTTCCCTTTGGTTTGTTGGGGTTTTTTGTGTGTTTAGTTTTTTTTGTTTGTTTTGTTTTGGTTTTGTTTGTTTGGTTTTTTATTTTGTTTTGCTTTGTTGGATTTTCTTCAACAAGAGAAATTCAAAAGTCCATCACTTGGTTCCAATAGTAAAGTTGAGAGCCTCATTAGCCCCAAATACATAATTTACCTTTTATTCTCTTGCATAATATGTTTTAAAGGACTAAATTTTTAATATTTAATTCACTGAGTTGTTACATTTACTCAAATTGTTGCATTTAATAATCCTCATTTTTGATTATCTTTTGTTCCTACCCACCAAAATCTTCGATGGAAGATCAAGGATAGTTAGTCAGTCTATTTTTAATTTAATGTATTAAAATATGAAGCACTTGCAACAAAAAGAACATTTAATGTTACCCACATTTTTCAGGGTATATATTTTCTTTTTTAATGTAAAGAGAAGTCCTAAAAGCTCATCATCACAAATCAGCTAGAATCCACATGCAGCAGCTTTACCCCTTTGGTTATATGCCCAAAAGAAAACCTAAGGACAGAGTGACAGCACAGCTTTGATTCTCTTTTCACTGCATTTTCTTTTTTTTTTTTTTAATTAGACAAAATACTACTCTTTCACAAATTTATAAAATTGTACTTAATGTATGTATAAGACAGACTAGAAAGTTAGAGACTAAACTCTGATTGCTTACACTTCATGATAATAACCCTGGATATAATAACCCAGGTTCAATTTTCTACAATTAACATAATTAAAAATTTTGTTAATTGTAAAAATGTAAATACAGGACTGAATTATCCTGTTTGCCTGACCAACCTAGTGACCTTCTATAATGGAGTAAATACAAAAATGGACAAGGGAATTGCTATGGATGTTATCTGCCTGGACTTCTGTAAGACTTTCATACACTCTCCTACAACATTCTTACCTCTAAATAGGAGAACTATGGGTTTGATAAGTGGGCTGTTATATGCATAGGGAATTGGTTAGATCATTGAGTGCATAGGGTTACACTCAGTGGCTCAATGTCTGAGTGGAAACCATAGAGTGGTATCCCTCAAGGGTCTGTACTGGGATCAATACTATTTAATATCATCAACAATAACATAGTGGGGCTGAGTGAACTCTCAATAAGTTTGCAGATGATACCAGGCTAAATGGTGCAGTTGATTCACTGGAAGGAAGGGATGCCATCCAGAGAAACCTTGAAGGGCGGGCCCATACAAACCTCATGAAGTTCAACAAGGCCAAGTGCAAGGTACCGCATCTGGGTCAGGACAACTCCCAATATCAATACAGACTAGAGGATGAATGAATTGAAAGCAGCCCTGAAGAAAAGGGCTCCTGGTGGAAGAAAAACTGGACATGAGCCAGCAATATGCACTCACAGTCCAGAAAGCTGTGCTGAATCAAAAGAAGAGTGGCCAGAGAGTGACGTAAACATTCCATCCCTGACCACCCAAGGTCAGGTAAGATGGGGATCTGAGCAATCTGATATCGTTGGAGATGTCCCTGCCCTTTGCAGTGGGGTTGGACTACATGACATTTCAAGGCTCCTTCCAATCCAAACCATTCTATGATTCTACAAAACATGAAACAAAACCACATGTGTTATAGACTGTGTGTATAATAATATTTACGATTATGTATTAACAACACTTTTGCCTATCTTACCCATTAATAAAACAGTATTTTCAGAAATAGATGACTTCATAAAATGTGAAGATGACGTGGAAGATAGTAATTTTGTTAAAATGGACAGAAAAAACCTAATTCCAAAACATAAGAATTTAATTTTTTTTTTTTGGTTTTGTTTTGTTTTGTTTTGTCCTTCATCCAAAACTTTCTTGAAAGATCAAAGATATCATGAAGAATTTTAAAACATCCTGTTCTGTTTCAATTATGAGGATGAAAGTCTGGTCATTCTGAAGTTAGGAAGAGAACTCTGGCTTCAAACAGAACATTATTTACTCCAGATACAGCAAATCTGGGAAAGTACTTCAGTGGGTTAAATTAAGCTGCAATTAAATATCTAACAAAGACAAATACTGTCATTAAAATTACTGAAGTGTGTCATAAGAAGTTTTTTAAAATTACTGCTTGCAATCCTGAATATTGACTATGACCCTCTAAATATCTTTCCCTTGTATCTCACGAAGTAGCAAAACATTGATATCTTGAAAACAAATGTTCTTCCAGTTTGTTAGAAGTGAAAAAGTATGGCTTTGCCGAGCCTGCCTGTCTTAGCTCCTTGCTACAGAGGAGACTTGTGACCAAAAATATTATACACAATGCAATTCGTTCTGCATACTCACCCTAGACATGACAGTCTAAGCAAAACCAAGATCATTTTCCTTCTACTTCCAACAAACCCCATCATGCACAAGTCAGAAGTATGTTCTGAATGTTTTCCACCTGTTTTATGAAAAGCTCCATTATGAGTCTTAATCAAACAAAAAACCAATCCGCTTAAGGTTTTACAGAAGGAAAGGATGGAGAATACAGCTTTTATTCACATAACTACAGCAAGACTTGACTTGGTAGGCTAACACAGCTAGGAATTAAATCCATTGTCTTGATATTCATTGTTAAACAAGGCCTCAATACCACCAAAATATTTATCTCTACCAGTAAGTCACTATCACAATTGCCATTATTGATCTTTAGACTGAGTAGCTAAATCCATATGTAGGTTTCTGTACTAACCTGATTTTCTGCAGTCTGATCCTCCTACCTAAACCCATTAAACTGTCATCTGTGGGTTTACATCATTATTGCTAGAGAAGCTCAAAGAAACTTTGTAGTTTGTGTTTTTAAAATGCATCCAAAACTATACTATTGCATCTTGAAAGCCCCATTTCACTTCATATTTTGTCTCCTGTTATCTTGGCCATGAAGGATAGCAGATTTAATACCTTTAAGCAGCAGGATATCAGGAATACCAGCATTAGAAATATTTAAATTAGATATTTGATATGCAATTATTCACTTCCCATCAAATGTCTTCAAGCTTTGTTGCCCACTTCAGCAAACAGGGTTATTCTAGTCACATTTATAAGGTGTTTTCTTTGATGTGCAAATAAATGAAAATGTTCAGATTAAAAAAAAAAAAAAAAAAAACCAAAAACCAACCAAACAACAAAACAATCAATATATTTTGCATACTTCATGTCAGCAAATCAAATAGAGGAAGTGAGGTTATTTTGTATTAAAGGCAGAAAATGTCAAAAGGCATATTTAAAATTAGATGTAGTAATTGCAGGAAAATGTGTGTTAATACACTATTATGATAACAACGGGAGACTAGAGATGAAAGGGTAGAAATAAATTTAAAATATCTATGCTAGTTGTAATAGAGCATAGCATACTAAAGCAATATACTTTTTATAGCTACAGGACCACTAGACATACTTTAAATACAGAAATCTGCTGGTTTTCTTGAGACTTTAGGTACTATAATAAACAACTGAGGCAATCTGGTCTAATTTAAAATGTCTATAAAGATAATTACGTCTACTTACAATGTGTAACTAGTAATGGACTTTACTTTGAGCCACCTAAATTCAGCTAAAAAAAATAATTCTGATGACCTATAAAAGTAACTTGTATAAAAGTAACACACTTTATTTTATTATACTTTATTACTAAAAAAATGTTCAGCTATTCAGTTGTGCTATATTTAAGTTACAGAATCTACTTACAGATGTTCTTGGTTCCTGAGGAGGTCAGAAAATTGCTATCAAGATGAGGGAAAGGAAGTGCCAAAAATGAAGTGGGTAAACCATAGCTACAGTCACATTAGAATTGTGAGATTCTGCTAGATACTGCTTTTTGGAAAGTTAGTCTGCAAGTAATTTAAATGGGTTTGTGAAACAAATGGTTTAAGAATGTGTCACCACCACAGCTAATGTTTTTTCTTATATCTTGTTCAGGATGCAAGATTCAGCTCAGCTTGGAGCCTTTATTATTCTAAATAAGACCCTACAACGTCTATAAAGCCATGTAGTCGTATCCTGAGCAGATTTGGGAATCTTGTTCTGGTGGTTCTTCAATCCATTCTCTTAGTAGTGTCAAAATCATGCATCAATTTTTAATTCTTTTTTTCTTGTTGTTGTTCTTGGGTTTTGTTTGTTTGGTTTGGTGGTGTTGTTGGTTTATTTTGTTGGTTTGTTTTGTTGGGGTTTTTAGGCAAATTATAGGGAGCAGCACAACTACACAGAAAGCTGGAAAACCCACACTTGTAACCCGCATCATCCAGGGGATAAGGGGTGCCTGTATCTATAAGAATTTGTTACAAAAGGCTACTCTGTGTAAAGTTTATTCATGGTTTAGAAGTCATTAGTATTCTGCTTCATTTGTTGTATTAGTCATATTGTTCCCACATGTGTATTTCACTGATTGCTGGCTAATTATGCATCATTAATAAATCACTACATTAATAAAACCCCTTTCATCTTGATTTGGTTAGTTATATTAACCAAGCAGTGTTTGCTTGTGACAGGTACCAGCTCAGCAAATGTAGAAGTGATTCCTAGAAATTGGAATTTGTGGATGTAAGTTTTATTTTCTCCTTGTGTTCATTTGTATTTAACTCCAGCTTGAATGTGCAACAGCCACAGGAGACCCACTACTCAAAATTTAGTGTGCTGGCTTTTCTCTAGCTGTACAGAATTTCTGAAAGGAAAAAAAGGTTTCCTTTCTGAAATGTTAAATATATAAAAAAAAAATAAAAATAAAAAAAAAAAAAAAGAAGACAACAAAGTAGGGCATAATTTTAAGTAAATAAATATAACATGGATTTTGAAACTGCTTCAAGACAGTAGTTACCTGAATTTTCCACCAAGGTGAGACACAGACAAGTAGGTAGGTATCTAGCTGTGTTCTGAATATTAGGTGAATGGTTTCACAGATGAGCTAGTGTAAGTTAGAAATCCTGAGCACAATAAAAGAAAATATATAAAGGTTATCTCCATAAGTGTCTCACGTAGCACTTCTGTATAGCTACAGTGATGCACTATACTACAACTGCATATATGCAGGTTTCTCAGACTCCACTGTCTTACTGTCATTAAACAGTTGCTCTTTAGAAAACTGCTGTGGATATTCTTCCTCACTGCTGAATGAGGAACTGATGAAATAACTTGTATAAGATTAAATTGATACTGAACCATTTGTATTTATATTTCTGGAAAGTTTCAAATCAGCATGTATCTTATATTGTGGTTCTGTACGGTTTCTATGTAGAATGAGTATTTGTGACTTTTAGGAGCAGAGCAGTGAAATGTCAATTTCCTAGCAAACATAAGGTTTCTGTCTGAATTCCTTCAGGCATAGAAGCAACTTGTTAAAGGACTTAAAAATCAACATCTGTCTCACAAAGCTGCATGGAAAAAACAAAGATAAAACATCTTAAGTAATGCTCAAGATAAATGTTTGTTCATAGAATTACTGATCTGAATTTCTTGTGTTCACGCTTAAGTGGTAGATACTCAAAACTTTTATGGAAGGGAGAAAATCAGGAAAAGAAAGCTAGATTTTTTAACTGAAAAAAATGCATTTAAGGTTTTGTTAATATAAACCCAAGGCTGCTTCCCAAAAATAATATATGTTAAAAGCTGCTCATGAAAATCAGTAAAAATATGACAAAGATCATACACTGTCAACTGATGTTAATGACATCTTTTCAGCCTTTAGGGTGAAATTATATCAGTAATACGATTGCAAGATTTCCCATACATCCACTGAGAAAGACAGAGTAAAAGAACTAGATTAGTTTGTAGCCCTTCCATAAGGAAAAGGAATTATTATATCTAATGAATAAATTAGATGTGCAATAGCAACATTCACACACCAGCTCTAAGGGAATTCATGCAGCATTTGCAGGACTACAGGCTGAAGTGTGCAAACTAATGCTGTGACAGAGGACTACTAGGCTTGCCAGGGTAACTTGTCTACCAAAACGGATTTTCAGGGAATTCCAGAAACTGCTGACAGGTAAGCCTGATTTCCATCTCTGGTAAAATGGATAGTGTAAAGCATACAGTCACTAAACCTAAACATAAAAAGTCTGATCGGAAATGGACAGTCTACCTTTCTGTGATGGGAAGTCCTTGGCTCAGCAGCCTGACAGAGCTCTGGAAGAGAGTCAATGATCACATGGATATCCAGCAAATGTAACAAATCTGAAAAAGCCTTTAACAAGGTTTCACAACACAATTTGCTACAGAAACTGAGCTGCCATATTATCTGGAATCCTTCCAAAAATGGAAAAACTGATTAAGGGAGAAGAAGCAAAGTAAAAGCTTAATGCTCTCTTTTTAGGGCAGAGAAAAGTCAGTCCTGGGGCCCTCTGGGCATCAGTGCTGTGACTGACTTATTTTATTCACCACTCATGATAGAAAAGGAAGTGCACTGTCAGATCTCCAAGTCTACTGACAATACTAAGCTTTTCCAGGTAGACAGATGCCATAACAATGGTGAATACCTCACTAGCTGTGTGTGTGAGCATCAGATGCCAGATGAGCTTCAGGGTAAGCTGGTGCAAGGTTGTAAACAAAAGGAAAAAAATTATCTGAAGCATGCCTATGTGATGCTGAACTCTGAACCAGCAGACAACTCCAGATCCTGGAGTCACTATTAATATTTCTCTGAAATCTTTCAATCATGGTATAGTGGCAGGCAAACAAAAAGCCAATAACACTTTGAGCATCACCAGAACAGATACAGGGAAACCAAAACAGAAGCCCACATTGCAGGCCACTCTGTTTTCCATGCTAAAATGCAGCTTAAGCAGCTGTCTCATGAGGAAAACATAGAAAGATCTGGAACCTTTCATTTTGAAGACCAAAGCTGAAGGGGGTACGGTCATGTTTCAAAAAACATGAAGATGCTTTATAGTGTAAAGGCACAGCTGTTACAACCCAATCCTACCACAATGGAAGTAGGGTTCACTTAATAGCAGATTTAAGAAGTATTATGCATCAGGCTGCGAACTCTGAGACTTCTATCAGGTTGTGAAGGTAGGTTCTAATGGCACGTTCAGAATATGGGCATGTTCAAGAACCACAGATTCATAAATAGATACTAAATAGGATCAGGCAGGGAAGTAGCCTCTGATGCCCACAACATCATCCTGGACACTAAGCAAATTGAGGGACTAGAAAGCAGTCAGTAGGATCTCAAGATAAATAGCTTCTCATTTTGTCACTCGTCAAGGGAAAATGGGCTAGCCAGACCACAAGTCTCACTCAGTAGGCCATAACTTAGGTTCTCATTTCTATGGAGCAGAAGTCAAATCACTGCAGTAAAAAGGGCTTCCTACCCATTTTTACCTTAGTTATGCACAGCTGCACCTGTTCAGATTAGAAGTGAAATGACATGCTTCAATTCCAGCATATAATCATGTAATTAGCTTGCATGATATGCAAGCCAAGCTCAATTCTTAATGCATGTTCATGTTTACAGTACTTGTAAGTTTTAGCAACAAGTTTATAGATTATCAAATAAATTTTGAAATCCACTGCATTTTTACAGACTTTGCATCCTTGACAAGTTTTTTCCAGAAATGCTGGCTCTGCTATTGTTAGACAGGGAACACTGACTTGAGTAATAAAACCTGGCATCAAACAGTAACTATTCAAAAACAAAAAAAAAAGCATTTAAATTATTTAAATGCCTAGACAGAAAACTGAGTAGCTTTATTGCTGAAAATGCCTACTCAGAAGTCTGGGACAAAAAAAAAAAAAAAAAAAAAACCAACCCAAAATATTTATAGGAGTCATATATGTTTGAACCAAGTAGGGACAAACAAAAAAAGAAAAAAAAAAAACAAAACATAAACTTC